>VXAB01012079.1:0-39598 GCA_013399175.1 Odontophorus gujanensis
TTCCTCCCTTCCTCCCTTCCCTCGTAAATAAGGCTTTTTAATTAGTTAATTGGCTGAAAGGGCTGAATATCTGCAAAAGGATAAAAGAATGTCATCTGTTATGCAACACAGGGAACACCTAGCAGCTCCGGCTCATACTATACCATTGTACTGTGGTTTGGGACGCTAAGATTCAATTTCATTGATTTCCCTTGGAAAAAAAGAGGAAAAAAACAAAAAAAAAGAGGAAATATATTTTCCCAGTCTTAGTTATCATAAGGTTACAGTACATGCTATATTCCAGAGCTAGAACACACACTAAATGCCTTTCTTCCTATTCCACTACCTGGTACCCTAACAACAGAAGAAGAAATACGATTTTGAATACAAAAAAGAAACACATATCCAATGCACACACACACACGTAAAAACATTCATGTGAACGTACACTTATAGTTGATATAAATAAATGTATTTGCGTGCTCATAGGTGCTCTTATGATGCAAAGAAATATCAGATGCAGATTCGGATAGTTCAAAACATTGTTCATTATACAATACTCAAAATACATATTTCATCAATTTACCTTACTAATATTAAAATGCTTTTTTATCCATACAATCATCCATAAACTCCCTCAAAATATATGCTGTTGATACAACATCTTTCCTTACCATCTGCTGTTTTCCTTACCATTTAGAGTTATATTTGGGGGCACTGCTGATAAGGAGTTTTACGAAGAATGCACAGTAATAATCTGTGGTGATTGCTGCTTGACTTAAAACAAAGAGGAGCAGCCTTTTAAGGTCAACATTGGTTCCATGTTTGGATTGTTCCTACTATTTGGAAGAGGTTGTCATGTTTTAAATTACTAAGTAATGTGAAAATACATTACTAGCACAAGACTGTTGTCTATGTAAATATTTTATGGGTAGAGTCACACTCCATTGGTTAGAAAGGTAACATAGATTCAAAGTTATTTATGTTGACTCATATTTTTAAGATGAGGAATTTAAAAACAAGAAAATGTGACAGCTGATCAAGACGTAAGGCAGTGGCTCACAGACAGACTGTTTATCTCTTGCAGGTCATGAACAGCTCTTTCAAATTACTTATTGAACAGAAATGTAACATTGTCCATGTGAAATATATTACATGCATAACACAATGAGTCACCTAATGAACTTAACTTAAATAACTATGACTCTTGTTTTTGAACAGATGAAAGAAAAAGACAGGCTTCGCTTCCCGTGGGTTGAAGTTTTCTCATAAAAATGGAAACTATCATCTCCCATGTGTGTGTGACATCAAATACAATAGCAAATACACACTCATTGATGCATAAGCATACATACATGATTACTCTGACTCTGAAATTAACTGTATTATTAGGGAGTGAGTGCAGCTCACAGGCTTATCCTTCAACAGCTTTCTCCTTGCTACCCCCTGTTCTACATTCAGTCACAGGGAGTATCAGGGCCTCCGTGATTACTTGCTCTCTTTGGACCTATTTGCTGACTAAGCCAGTGCAAGTGATCTTGCTTTCTGATCTTGCTTTCTGATCTTGCTTGATCTTCATCATACAAGATCTTGTGCTGTTCCACTTCCACTGTGGGAGAGTCCAACACTCCTTAAAACAGAAAGACAGGATATAATTATGTCAGAAAAGGGTTGTGACATGAACAGAGCCCATCAGAGATGTGACACAGCACTTGGTGGTTGGCAGGCTTTGGAAAACCTTCTTCCATCACACTCCTGCTCTAAAGAGAGAAATCCTGTACCAGTCTTTCTTCTGGGCAGCACCTCACACACCTGCCTCGGCCTACTCTTCCAACCCAAACAATTCTACTACAAGGGAATTGGGGTAAGAAATATTGTACGGACATTGCAGATGATTTTATAAAGCTGGTCAATGATTAACTCATTACTATGCAGGACAGTCTTTCAAGTATACTGTAAGATAAACATTTCAACCAGTTAATCAATAATTTAATCAGGATCATGAAGACATTGTTCTAAAATCTGTCCTATACACTCTGTCCAAACAAAATGCATGTATTTGCTTAAATACTGAACCATATGGCCCCAAAAATATGCATTTGAATTGTCTGTAACTCAACTAGTTCCAGGGAGGTCATCAGGCAACATTTTAATTTCATTTTTACAAGTCACACTCCAGAAATTTTACCACATTTCATTACTTCTTTAATGTTCAACTGACTTATATCCAACATACATTATGTGTACTAGGGCAGGATGAGATTTGTTCAAGAAGTTACTCCATAGTATTGGCAGATTCACAGCATGGTAAATGTGCAAAGGCACTTAACACTCACGTTTAGAAATTTGAATAAGTTGGCAAATCTAAGATTTAAGGCAAAGGATATCAAAGCATCATTCAGATCCAGAGCAGAACTAGAGTTACCTGTTCTTCAGCCATGAGAAACTTATCTCTGAATGTATTCTCTTCTGTATAGCTTATGAAAAGGTCATTTGCCAGTACTTGGAGGGGCCAAAAGTAGTTTATTCAGTCCTGACTTACAGCCAGGAAATAATTTTTAGTGTGTATCAGCTCTTCCAAAACCCTTACCATTCAAATTCAACAGTCAGAACTGTATCTTTAGGTGACCCTTCTTAACAAGTTCCATTGTTCACCCACTCTTACACAAAACCAAATTTTTACCATGCTATTCATAGAAGAACAGAAAGGTATGAAGGAAGTTCTCTACATATTTGAAAGAAGGTGGCTTTAAAACCACAATTCCGTTCTGGAGGGTACAACTGAGTAACAGCTAATGGGCAGCAAAAAGTTGGGTGGCCTATATTTCTTTACAGGTTCTGAACCTGTAAAGAAGGAGAGACTACAGGAGTCACAACAGTAAAACCAGCAGTAAGAAGACGTCTGGATGTGGTGGGTGGCACCATGTGTCACTCTCAGTACGCCAACATCAGAATCAGTGAAATTATTTTCATTAAAGTTTAGGCAGACAGACTGACATTTATGATAGGCATCATCACTCCCTCACATCTGACTATCATATACACACAAAATTTCAGAGGCACAGACGCACTCATCTACCTCGAAGCATCTGAAGATGAAAACAACAAAAAAAAAATCAAACTTAAAAAAAGAAGCCTTATGTATTGTGAAACCTCACATGGGAATGATCTATTTCTGTGCTGCTAAAATAAAATCCCTGAGAAATGAAGTTTACGATGTGTGAAATAATGTACATGGACAACACCTCTTTCTCCCAACCCCCAAACTCCTCAAAATAACCCTGTTCACCCCATGCACAGTTGATGGATCTTCCTTTCTTAGGCCATAGCCTGATAGAGCCTCATGTCTTCCACCCTTCTTTCCCCCATTGGTTTATGCAATAGATTATATGAAATGTGTGATACTTGGAAGCCACATCCTGCTGTAGGCAGGGCTGGCTATACTCCCTAACACAGCACTTTGGGATGACTGCTTCCAACAAGTCAAGCTGATGTGCTGGACGTGGTTTAACCAGTGCCAGCTTTGTCCTGTTAGCAAGTGTCGGTTTTCTTTCCTTGATGCACCACACAGTGATGTTCTCCAGGTTATATTGTCCTTACGCTTTAAAGACCCTTGTATACATTGCCGCATGATTAGACAGGAAATAGTGCATGGCACCAGGTGATAATTCACGTGAGTAAAGTTACTTGCATGCTTATGTATGTGCAAAACTGGAGCTCCAGATGCAAAATACATCTTTTTCTAATCCCTGAGCTATTCACTGTTCGTATGTCTATATACATCTCATATGCTTATTGCTTTTTATTGCTTTTAAAACTTAAAAATAAAATTGGCATGAATTTCATATGAGCACTGGTAAAAATCCAGGACAATTCTTGTTTTAACTGAAACAGTTTGCCCACTACTAATTTTAACATAAATGATTTATTTTATTAACATGGTTGCAAATGGTAAGTCTTCTCCCTTCCTACCAAGCTGTAGCCCAAAGCTCTGGAAACAGTGGCATTGGAGATCATCTACTTGTTTGAGAAAAGATGTTTTTGAAATCTACCTTATTTTCATTCCTGCTTTTGCTACCTGTTTGGGCCGTACTCACAATATAGAGAGATGCAAGGAAATAACCCAGTGAGACACTGGATATAATTATGCCAAGCTTTTCACTCCCTTTAACTCTAACACAGATGCAGAAGGCCTGGCTTCATTACAGTAGATGACGAGACTGCAAGTGCTACACCTTCACCTAGGAGCAGGGAAAAGGCATGGGTAATTGCTATGTATAGTCACTGCAGCCAGCAGGAGACCTTTAACCTATTTATCTTTTCTTAATAAAGTTTTTGCAGTCTATGAAAGAACGACTCTGTTATTCCTCACCAAGCTCCACCACATGACCCAGCTTTTTCTACCATTCAAGGAATGCAATTTAAACTAGATTTAGGCTCCTCTGCACGGCCAAGCACTATGCCCATTGGAATGTTCAGCTTATGAGGACTGTTTGGTTCCATTTAAATAAATAAATAGCATTGAAATCTAATAATGGAAAGTGCAGCTGTTAAAAATGGACTGAGGTAGGGCTCACCCAAGGCGTCAAAACAAAGGTATGCACAGGAGGGATTTTGAGAACCAATTCATCTAGTGCAGGAGCAACAGAATGACCAAAGCTGGCGAGACTTCAGGCACGTAAGCACCACTGCGTAATCTCTCCACCCTGCAGCAGGAGTTCCCAGCAGGAGTTAGACCTGTTCCCTCATTTTGCATTTCAGCAACCTGTTTTCCCTTCAATCACATTCTCCAGGGGACACAAGAACCTCATCAAACTACCTGTGGTGAACCTGGTATCCAGGATGAAAATTGTGACATGCTATATTTCTCCACCTGTGAGGCAGTTGTTCAAAAATCAGACAGCATTAGGAATAATTTTAGCTCTTTATCTGTATCTTTCAATGCTGAGTTTTGTTTGTCTTTGCAAAGATGTCATTAATCCAGGTGGCAAAGACAGTTTGTGTCTCAAATAGTTTCGCGTTATTCCCGTCTGCTTTCTTTCAGCCATCATCCTTGAACATGCAACTGTTGTTCTTCATTGCGTGGCTGTATTCATTCTCCAAAGGTGAACTGTCCTTATCTCTCAGCTATGTCCAGTTGTGCATAGCACTATAATATCCTTTTCCCCATAACTCACATTTTCTCTATATATTAGGTAGACAAGGGGTGCGAGGGTAACCAGCATATTTCAGAAAGGAAATCCAGTACCCAAAGTCTTTGAGTCTCAGTTTGGAGATTTCCTGGATACTCTTGCACAGAATCCATGCAAGGGAAACCATTGCTTTTGTCTCAAAAGAAGGCTTAACTCAGACATTTGAGTGACACAGGTGACACTAGGAATTGGTAGAAATTTCACTAGACTCCAGACATTGTGTGACAAATTCAAGTTTTTCAGGAGTGAATAAATGAAGTGAGAAATCTACCAGTATCTGAGGTAAAAGGTGCACATTCGTGATGAATGTGCCCCAGGGAATACAACATAAAACTTTCAACCCATTCTCTTGTAAATTTATTGAAGTGTCCAAGAGTATGCAGGTGCCATCAGAATGATTTTCTTGATACTCTAATTCTAAAGGCCTGCACAGTGAATCTCCTTCTTTTGTCTGATATGTCTCACATTAGCAGATCAATTACTTGATTTGCATGCTTCTACAAATGGCCTATTTACATTTTATTGGGACAGCCTGAAAAGCTTCCAGTTTGAAAAGCTTGTCCGAGTACAGCCCAGAGCAATGGAAAACAGAACAAAAAGAGGTGGTAACATATACAGGTGCGATGGCACAGAGTGTAGGTGGAATCCCAAAGCAGAAAAGAAGGGGGTGGAAGGAGATGCAGGACAGGTGTGCAGACTGGTGCAGCTCTCTGAGATCTGTTTATCCCCGAGCCAGCAGCAGCCTGTGCTGGTGCCTCCTGGTGACTCAGTGCAACAGGGTGTGATACATCCAGAGGAGGTGAGAGCCACGCTGCTGGGACACTCAACCTGGCCAGTAACAGCATCATCACTATGAGACTCTATGAGTCACTCACAGCGCTGACTGGATGTGGAAATACTGCTTCCAGTCGCAGGGCTGGCTGCTCCTCTGGGTCGTTTTAACATCTCTGTACCACCCGCTGACCACTGAGTGGAGGAAAAAAATAGAAGAAAATGCAGATAAATAGCTAGCAAAGCTGGCCCAAGGAGAGATCCAGCAGGGAGCAGCAGCGGCAAAATGAAGCTGTGAGCAACGCTTCAAAAAGGGGAAATCAGAATCTGGGGGTGGGGGGAAATTTCCTCCTCACAACCTTGGTCTAGATGGTACACCTCAAGCATAGCTGTATCCTGCTAAGCAGAACTGTGATGCAAACTATATTTATCTGCTGAGTTATATATTTATCATATGTTTCAAAAGAGTTCACTGTTGGGTCCAGGGAAAATCCATGAGTTTCTGGAGATCGTTAAACTTCAAGTTTCTCACCTCCAACGCTTTCAACACCCTCATCTCAGATTCAAAATTCCATTTTTGTTGTATAGGAAAAGATCACAGAACACCTACTGTAGAGACACTCTTTCTTTTCAAACATCCGTTTCCCGGTTGTCAGCTTTTTTCCTACACCACCTTTCATACAGCTGTGCCTAGTCACTCCCTTTCCTTCCTCCTGCTCTGAGACCTGCAGTTTTACCACTGTAAAAATAGCTAGCACAGAATGCTAACTTCTCTTGCTGGACAGTAAAAACAGCTGTGGTTGCTCAAAATGTGCCCATATGATTCACCTTGCTGCTCTTCCCTGTTCTTGCTTTGCTGCTTTTCCAAAACATTTCTTATTCTCAGATGGTTCGTTGCTATGGTCCTACTGATGAAACTGTCCTGATGCACAATGGGAAAGAGGAAGCTTTGGTATATATCTCTAATATGATTGAGGTAATCTGATGACTTTTCCTTAAATAGTTCAGGACTAGCTAAAAATATGCTGAATATAACAGAGAGAATATATTTCACCTAAAGGAAATGACATGAGCAGTGAAAAGAAAAGCAAAGAGACTGAAGCCAAACTGTCACTCATCATTAAAAATCTCATTCTGACATATGGTTAAGTTAATGATTCTGTGTGATATTTTAAATATAACAAAGAAAAGCACCACTAAAAAAAACAACACACACTGATTTTTAAATAGAGCAAAAAATCATGGCATGTGGATGCATGTATTTATTGATTGCATGGGAAGCAAATGACTTCTGTATTAACACATCTTTTGAAACCTAGGCTTAAGATTATTTATATGTGCTATGGCTTAAAAGAGCATCTACTTGCCCTAATAAACATCTGTAAGAAAAAATAATTTGAAAAAAATGAAACACAACAGATTTTCTGACAAGAAAATATATGATAATCACTTTATGAGTCTGGAGAAAATGGAAATGGTCAAGTTCAGAAATGCTCCATATTTTCTTTATCCAAAATGTTTTGTTCCTCTACATTGCTATAACCCATAGTCTGAATGGTCTACTACTGTTTTTTTTTTTAATTTTTTTATCTTTTTGTTTTTTTCATTCTCCTTTGTTAATAGTGTAGCTTTGAAAATGTTGTGATCATAATCTCCAGCAAATAATCAGGTGGTTTTATGAGCAACCTCCTCAGCAATCACAAGGAGGTGTTGCAAACCTGTTGGAAGTGCTTGGAAAATACTATACTTAGATAATGTTCAGTTGTATTGTCAATTTCTGATGGTATATTACAGATAAGTTTCTCCAGCAGAGTCTCATTAAAGCCTATAGAAACATATTTAATATTATATTTGCTATGCCTGCACCCCTTTTCATCTCCTTCAAATTAGAGCATTTCTAATAAAAAAAAGGATGGATCTATTCAAGTTGTATAAAGATGAAGAGTCTCTGGAATGAGACAATCTACCTGTGATCTGTTGCCAGCTTGACTGAGACAAAGTTCAAGGTAAAATGTGTTTAGAGATCTGAAGCAGTAGATTACCAGCAAAGAAAACTTTCCTGTTTCCTTATCTTAGGGAGACTGGCTTCCTGCTAGTTATGGATCCTCCTCCTGCGTGAGGTACTGAAATATCCTTGTTCAGCATTTTCTATTTAATCTTACAGTGATAATAGAGGTTATGTATAATCTCCTTGGCTGTTCAGATTCCCTTTTTGGCCTCCACATTGGGTAGAACTGGAGTACGTGCAGTATTGTAAGAGATGACTGTAGCATGCTAATTACACAGGGTTTTCAAAGCTCTTTGAAGATTGAAAGTGCTGTATCAGTGCAATTCCAGGTACTATTATTTACATAGTGTACACAATTATTAGTGTAAGCCTAGCTTTAGGTTCCTTTGGGACTGAGGTGGGAGAAAGATTTGGACAAACTCCATGTCCTTGCACTTTCACTGCATCTGTGCAGACGGCTAAGGCAGGCAACTGTCAACTTGGGCTCCATTACAGTCTTCCTTAATTATAAATTACTATCAAAAAGAAAGTGATTAACTCAAGTGCGGACTGCTACAAGGGGACACATAAAATGACTTTCTAAACTAACAGAAGAAATATAGTGATAGCAGTTAATATCTATGAGATACATTCTTAATGAAATGCTGTAAAATAAGAGAACGGTTGAATCCTCAGTGTGTTCCTAAAATAAAGTGACAGGGTCTTCAATAAAAGAAGGAGGCTCTAAGAAAAGCTCAGAGGAGAGTTTCCATTTCATTTCTCTCAGTAAGAGCTTCTTGGATCAGGTAGGATTCTTGCATGAGTAATACTCCATTGCCTGAACACAATAAAAACAGGGGACAGTCTTACAATTGGCTATATACTCAGGTTTCAAACAACCATGATGAGTCTCCTAAATATATGGAGGAGTACTTACAGCAAAACACTTTGAAGTAATGATGCATAGATAAAAACTGGAAAAATTCAAAGTGTAAGCAGCGACTATGTTTTGAAGAGGCCATTCTGTGGAGTGTGTTTTATTATATGTAAATGCCACTGAGAACAGTATGCAAATAGGGTCGTTAGTGAAGGTTTGAACTTTTCCAGAACAACGTCAATTTTGAGTCAAACTACTTCAGTCTTCAAAGGCAGTGAACTCTATGATTCAGCAGAAGCTGAGATTGAAAGTGCCTGGTTCAGCAAGGACTGGTGTTTTTGTGATGCTGAAGCATCCAAAGACTTTTCCAATCCCCTAAGAAATTTTCTATGCTGTTTTCTAATCAGTTATAGGCGTATAAAAGAGAACTACTGTTTATTTAATGATTGCATTGATATCTGTTATCGTTATATTTCTTTATATATTTGGGACAGCTTATGGTTTCTCCTGCAAATCTGGATGGAAAAAAAAGAAGCCAGAGAAGAATGCAAAGACTTCCATTCAAGCAAAGCTCACAGAACAGCTAGTGAGAACAGAGGCACATTCAGCAGAATGGTAAAATGTTAGGATATCTGGAATATTAAAAACTTTCTAACATGCACAAGGAGAGGCCAAGTGAAGATGCAATTCCTCAACTGTCCAACCCAGCAGAATTAAACAGATTTCAGAATACTCTATATTCCCTTATGAACTTTGTTACATTTACAGAACGTCTGTTATAAAAGCAAACTCGTTATTTTTCATAAACGTACCTCTAAACTGAATTACAGTAAAAAGAAAGTTGTGAGGAAGTAGTACATATTCAAGTGGTCACCATTCAAGACTTAATAGCTTATACCCTTTGCAGTTATAACGACGAAAATTAAATATCATAATGTTTCTTTCTGAAACCTATCTGTTTATATCTGAAATTGAAATGAACACTGTTTTAAACGAGTAAAACTCAGGAACTTGTGAATATTTTCTTGGTTTTCCTGTCAGTTCTAATAGGAAGCATGTGACTGTGGTCTAGGCTTGTTTCAAGGCGCAATTTAAATGTCTGAACATTTTCCCTTTTATACAAGTCTAAGCTCATATGTTTCATTTTATTATTCACATCTCTTCAACATAATAGCAGAAGCTCAGTCTTTTGAAATGACTGCAGAGTCCATGGTCACCAGAAAGCCATTCCTTGTGATTGTCTGACTCCACTTATTGTCTGTTACTTACCCAGTAGAGCCTGTCCCAGAATCTTTGCCTCTAGCTTCAAACATTATGCTTCTTCAGCACTTAAAAGGAACCCTATGAAAACATGTCTGTCTTTGCCCAAGGTGTCTTTGCATTGCAAATTCCAGCATACCAGTAAAGTGGATGCAGTATTTTGGCTATCATGAGAAAAGAGTGAGAGAAGGCAGCAGTTTTGGAGGCAGTTGATCTTTCCAGATCATTGTGCAGCTCTATCAGTTCAAACAGCTTCTAGACATGCACAGTATATATATATATGTCTAGTCTTTTTAAGGATCTTCTTACGGTGCTGTATGTTAGGAAACATTTGAGTCAAGTTTAAGATAAGCATTCATTTTTGTGTCTAACAAAATACCTTTTAAATAAGTAGACAGGCCAATGAGCTCTTCGTGTTTTAATCTAGCAATGTGCTCGCATCATGTAATTTTCATCTGACACACTTTCCAGGACTGACAGAGTCTGGGTGTGAATATGTCCTTAGGCAAAATCAAAAGCACGTGGTTTAAGTCAGAGAAAAGCAATCATCCCTTTGTAGAGCAAATCCCACAGTCCTCTGTTTCTGGAACCATTATGTGCAAAACTCATCTTGATCATCAATTAGAATAAAATGGAGAACCCTCAAATAGTTTCAAGGGACTGTGACAAATAACGCATCTAGGTACTTCTTATGCTTCTGACATTATTGTTTATGCTGGCAGGAGAAATGAAAGTGATGCAGGAGTAGCTTCAACAACTCTGTGCCACCTGAGGATTGTACTTTTTTTTCTTACAGAAATCCTCAAGAGCCACATATCCCTCCTCAGTCAACTGTATCTTCTGGTAAATCCACCTACAAATAGCTGGAGTTAATAACATGAGAAGAAAAGAAAGACATCTTCAAGGAGATTTGTATAATACACCATGTTAAAAAAAAATTATGTGTCTGAGTAGTTCATGAGTTCAGTAGAAAGCCCTGTACTGCCAAGCTTTGATTAGCAGTAAATAGAGAAGAAGTTTTACAGAAGGTGGGCAAATCCAATTTTCTGCCCTATTTTCTATGAAGTCTGGAAAATGGAACAGTAATAACCACTGAGGAAATACAAGAAGAATTAAAAGAAATCTTGACCTAGTCAGGTAGAAATAGCCACCTTCAATACCGGAGGAGGTTTTGGTCTGCCATACTCAGAACTGCACATGAATCAATTCAGATCTGGCAACTCCCAGATCTGAGTTTCAGTACTAAAATATTTAAATTGGTATACTTTTTTTTTTTTTTTAATCAATATCAAGTTGCAGAGAAAGTTTGAGGGAAATGACAATATGATGACAATATGCAAGTGAGCCAGTCATACTATGTAGCACAGCAGCATTGTAGACAGTCTTAGTTCTGAAACAGTAAGATGAGAACATAATTTAAAAATGACTGATTTCAGAGGGCGTGACAGGTATACTCACAAAGTTTGTTCTGGTTCTCAAACTACTACTATAGCCCATAATTGTTTCCCCTTCAAATATGTTAATTTCATTTCTAAAATAGGAAGGAACTCTCAGTGTGAGCTCACTCTATTTAAAACATCTTGAAATTACAGGATCTACATATAGATTTCAGACTGTCTTTAATGTTCATCCTTCTAACTTTATTCTTTACAGACATTTCAAATTACTGTAGCAGGGTGGAGGCCTTAAGGTGAGTTTGCCCTTTTTCAGAATACTACTGTAAAAAAACATCAACAAGATTTTTTAATACTGAACAGGTTTTAAAATTCATTTATTACTGTTGTTGGTAACCTTTTCTTTTGATTATCCTCAGAAATGTGTGTTTTTAAAATGTCTTTTCCACTTTCTTTTCCACTTTTTTTCCCACTATCTAACACATCCTTCTACAGAGGTTTAGAAATATGCACTATAATTACGTTTTTTATCATTTGTAGATAATGCAACAGCTGCTGCATGAGCGCACTGCGGAAAGTGTACGAAGAGTTGGATGAATGTCACACAAAACTGTATCACTGTGATGACAATTTTGAAGTGTGCAATAAATACATGCCATGGAAATACATACACATGCATCACAACCAAAAAATCACTCAAGAGAGCCTTGGCACTGAAGCACTAATTTATTTCATCTGTCCATGATGCCTTAAGGAATTGAGTCCATAGCTTGGGACATACTGGACAATCAGCCTGTTTAGGAGACGATTTTGTCTCAGGGCAAGCCCTTCACTAAATGTTTCTGTACTTACCTTTCCAATGGGATGATCCTCACGAAATGCTTGGAATGTTCCTCCCTTTGAACAGATGAAGTAGGACAAGCTAGCTTAAAATATGATTCATCATTATTACTTAAGAAATACTTCAAAGAGTCATTCCTTGTGTTAGTACCATCTCTCATAGATGTAAATCCAGTAGTTCTGTCCTGCTTATTTCCTCCCTCTTTGCTAGTAGGAAGCAATTTGCCAAACAAATTTGAAAGTGGAAAGCTGTAGGATAACTTCATGACCATGTTGATTTTTCAAGTAAAATAGGCATTGAACCATTTTTCTTTCAGAATCCAAAGTGGGAAAGCCAAGCACCGTACATCTTCATTGTGTCGGGGATCTAAAAGGTGAAGCAGCAAACACTATGTGAAATCCTAGCCTCACTTTACTTGAGTCTTAACAGTGAGGATTTCATTTCAAAAATTGAAACTGCCAAGCAATCTGATTACATGGGGGAATGAAAACTTGAAGCAATGATTTCGTAGTGTAGAATGCTATCTGTCCATGAAAAAAACAGCTTTAAAACTTTGTGTTAGTATCTTACTATTACACTATTTTCTAATAGTTTGCAAATAATTATATATATTCTGAGGCTCATGTCTAGATTTGCATTATAGTAGTTCATTCTGAGCACGATTTTGTTCCTGGGTTGTGAGGGTATCTGAATATGTCCCTCTGAAATTTTAATTCAAAGTAAATCCAGATGGATTTTACCATGACTACTTCTGAAATGCATTCAGACTGGGGAAAAATGAAGAGGAAAGGAAGGAGCTTGAATTGCAATATTGAAACAAAAGATACATGTACATATAAAATAGCAGAAGACAATTAGAACGTATATTTATACTAAATTAAAACTTTATTGACTAATGTTCTCCAGACAACATGATCCAATGGACTATGGTTGCAAACATGCAATGAAGTTGAACACAACAGTAGTTTAACATGGAATGTCAAACAAATTAATATACTGTAGTAAATGAAACCATTTATCTGTGTTGCTGCAAAATGAAACCAAGCTATGTATTTCCTTGGTCAATCTGTGTTCAGCTAAGAGGCAATGCATTTGAAGAAACTGGTAGATTTCTTTAGCACTTATTTCAAATAAATTAGCTAGAATTGTACTTTTTAAAAAATCCTTTCAACTTCACTTGCATTTCAAACAAAACCTAAGTGTAAACACTAAAGATGCTAGAGCCATCTAGAAAGACTTAACTGTCAAACTTGGAGTGGACATTATAGTTCAGTAAATGCAAATACTTAGTATAAGAAAAATACCAGTTACTGCAAAAGTCATGTAGGCATATTTTATTATTAATCCAGCACAAAGCATTTCTTCTAAGTTTCTCACATAAAAGCCTAAAGCTTGCTTACAGTACTACAACTTCTATCATTCAAGCATCATTATTACCTATCAGGGAGATTGGCTAGATGACCAAATGGGTCTTTCCCATCCCTAACTTCTATAAAGAAAATCATTCATGCCAGCAAGAAGATGGATCGCTACATCTTGAGCTTGATCCTGTAGACTTTGTTCAGGCAAAACTCCCACTGACTTAAAAGAGAGATTTTCCAGAGCAAGACATCCAGGATTAGGCCCTTTTATTTTTTTTTTTTTAGTTTTTAAAAAAGCATCCATTTAGGATACATTTAGGAAAATATTATATTGAATTAAAAAAAAATATATGACGTGCTTCACTTGCATTGAAGGAATCAGAGAATGTAAACACCATAGTGGCCCACACCTTCACAATATCCATGAGAAAGTGTCAACTGCAAGTAATCTGTGTGCGTATGCTTCTCAGTGTATGTTTGTGAGTGTGTTTTGTGTACACCTTTACCTCCATGTCCACAAACAAATTTACACCCTTAAAATACATAAAGGTGTGATAAAATTCATTAGAGTCAGTTTCTTGCCTGTCTTAATGCTTAAATCCGCAAGTGACAGCAAACTGGGTTTTATATAATGCTAATCAGACTGCACGTGAACAGCAGGACATGAATATTGCTGTGGGCAAGAGTGTGGTTGCTGGTTCTAGGAGCATGGAGTCATCCCACTTCCACCTACGCACATCACCCTGCATGAAGGGCTCGAAAAGCAGGTGACCGAAATATTCCTTGGTGGGCTTTTTCTGAAATTTGAATTATATTATATATATAAAGCCCTTACAGAAGTCTTTCAACAACCTGGAGGACTATGCAGGAAAGTTTACCTTCAAAGTGCACTTATTAAGAATGGAATGTTCTTGACAGGGAAATGATCAGAGACAATCCTGGATTTTTTGCTTGTTGAATAGGAAAAAAAATTTTCATCTTCAGACAGCACTTCACCCTGACAAATGTGAGTTCAGTTACTATTGGGTTTTAGAAGATTCTTTAGAAACAAACAGAATAGTACGCACATACACATACACTCAGATATTTACAGCCTTTCTAGAAAAAAACCCCATACCTTAGTAACAACTACTTATCTTTTTTTTTTTTTTTAGTATTTAAATTCTATAAACCAGCTACATTAAATACCAATGTGTATTGTACCACCCCACACCAACCCCATATCCGCCCCAAAAAACAGCAAGTATTTTAAAAGTTTGTTTGCCTGTTTGTTTTTACGTTTGTTAAAATCTCCTGCTTGAGACTGTTAAGTACCACCTCCACTGGAACAAGATCAGCACTGACCGCATCTTCCAATGCATGTCGTTTCATAGTCGAGCAAGTACTGCAGTGAGAAGCTTAGATCTCCAGGTCATCAGGTCGAGGCCTGCTGCTGGCTCTGCTGCTGGCTCTGCTGGGAGGCCTCTGGTCCACAATGGTGAGGGGTTGGAGCTCATGTCCCGACGCCAGTTTTTTCGTGTTCTGGTGCTCATCGGGGAAGTCAAAGGGCTGGGCGTGCGAGTTGGAGATGGTGCTGCCAGCCTGCCCCATCCTATTCTGCTCCGCGCTGTAGTTGGCCCAGTTTTGCTCGCTGGCTTGCTTATTGTAGTTACGACAGGAGGAATTGTTCCTGTCTCCGGTAACAAGCTTGTACCCCGGGGGAGACATGGGAGACAAGGGGGCAGTCGGTGAGGAACAGCCATTGTAGTAAGCATACTTGGGGGAACCACAGTCCTTGGAAGGGCTCATGGTGCCACTGTGGGAGTAGGGGTCGGTTTTTCCTTTCACACGATCCTTGACACCCTTGAAGAACACGTAGAAAAGCTCAATGATGTTCAAGGCAAGAGACACCAAAGACACTACCAGCATGAAGACGATGAAGATGGTTTTCTCAGTTGGACGGGACAGGAAACAGTCCACCCTGTGAGGGCATGGGTCTCGCTCACAGGTGTAGATGGCGCTCAGGCTAAACCCATAAATGTACCATTGTATCAGCAGGAAAGCCACCTCGAAGACAGACTTAAAGAGGATGCTGATGATGTAAGTACGGAGCAGTCCCCCACGCATCTTTACCTTGCCATGCTCTTCAATCCCATACTTGAATTTCTTAATTTCTATTTGTTTGAGGTGCATTTCCACATTCACACCATCATTTTGAACTACCTTGAGCTCTTCTTCTCTTTTGTTCAGCTTCTCTTCTTTCCTCATCACATAGAACACGTGCGCCAGGTACAAGAGGGTTGGTACAGACACGAATATGATCTGCAGAACCCAGAAGCGCACGTGGGAGATAGGGAAGGACTTGTCATAGCAGACATTCTCACAACCAGGCTGTTGAGTATTGCAACGAAAAGCAGACTGTTCATCTCCCCAAGCAGACTCGACTGCTGTCCCCAGTAGCAGGATTCGGAAAATAAAGAGGACAGACAGCCATACTTTCCCTCCTGCAGTAGAATAAGCTTGAACCTTGTCAAGAAGTTTTCCCAAGGCACTCCAATCACCCATCTTCACGGGATATTGGCTAAAGGAGGAAACAAAGAAAAAGAATACTGATGGTTAAGACAGATGTTTATTATTTTTGATGAGCTGAATCGCATGGAGATCAATGCTGACAGTACAGTGGTATCAGCTTTGTTTTAATTCATGTGCTTCACTTAGTCTGCAGGAGGAGTGAAAAGTATGGGAAACTGTAAAGATAAATATTTTATGATGTCTCTGAACATAGTGAAAAAAAGAAGTTCCTAATTTCAGTCATGTTTTCAAAAAGTCCATCAAAACCCCTGGCTGCCACTGTGGTTGTATGAGATCAGCTTCCTTGGTGGCAGCTTCAGTTCAATGACTGACATCTGCCGCAGGCAGAAAACAGCTGTGACACACTGCTGAAGCAGGATGTGGAAGCATTTGGTACTACTGCCTGAATATGCTAAGAACAAATGAAAGATTTCTCCCTCTTCAGTTTGTCTCATCCATGGTTATTTATATATTCATTCTTTAAAAGAGCAGGAAAGCAAAACATAGTATAATCTACATAAAGAATGTACTAAGTTAGCGTTAAGGTCAGATACCTAACATTTCACCATTACAAATGTGCACTACATTTCCCATGACGATATTAAATTGAGCTGTTGCACTCATCAGTACACCACGTGCAATACATTTGAGTATAGTTCCTAACGATGTGAAGTTTTTAACTGTACTTTGCTTCAGAAAAATCTTGCTGTCTTAATTAAGTTTATATGTAAGTATCTGCAGCACAAAGATCAACATCGGTATTCTTCACCTACATTTTTATAAAGAAAGCAAAAATATTAAATGCATCATGCGCAGCTAAGCTTATCTTGCCATAATGGAAGAACTGGTTTAAGAACTGGCTTGATTTACTGCAGTTTCAACCCTTCATTTGCATCTTTTTAGATTTAAATTCCTTCATTTCCCTTTGAAAGGGAAAAAAGATTTACCCAGGAAGGAAAGGTAAGTGAGCACTTTCTGGTTTTAAGGCAACTCCCAGTGGGTGATTTGCACTCCAAATGTAGAGCACTGCAACTTTAAATTGTCTCTCTCAATTTCAGTTTAAAGTGCACATTTCTGGGAAACACACCACTTTGCAGGGATATCCGGAAACACACGAGGTGACATAAAGCAAGTGAAATATTCTACTCGACATTCTAGATTCCTAGGAAGAACAAAGCTCACTACAGAGTTTTTATCAACGGGAGAATGGTAATCTTTTCTGCTTAAAGCCCTACATTTTAACTCGTCCCACATTAGTAAGCATGTGAAATTGGGCACCTACCAAAAAACCTAAGCACAAAGCTTCCCTTCTGGAAGGGGAGAGACATTTGTTCCATGCATGCTGAGTAATCTCTTTCCTGTATTAATAGTTCTGATAATGTTCAAATGGTTTCCTTCCCATCACATCATGGATATATTCCCCAGAGAAGGTTATTTATAGAAAACAAACAAACAAACAAACAACAAAAGCATGCCATTTCCGGATAATTCATAAAATAGGAAATTCTAGCACCAAGGATATTTTCTTTCACAAAGTAGTGACTCACAGGAAACAAGATTGTAAATTTGGCATACTCAATCATAACAATATATGCTATGCCAAATAAAAAAAAAAAAATTGTCTTTTTTTGCTATCAGAAAGAGTCAGAGAATACTGAGAGCCAAGTGTTTAAAGTACTTGCTCCGACAGCTCGGAGATGCCAATTATTTTTGAACCCCTGTGAAATATCCCAGGGCTTCTTCCGCAGCCTGCCTGGTCAGCTCGCTCTGAAGTGCAGAGGAAGTTTACCTACTGGGGTGTACCGATCCTTCCTCACATAATTAGTTGTTCACATGAATGAAGTCCCATCAAGGGATCACACCATCTTCCGACATTTAAATCTGGAAGCCTTGCTGGGAGGGATACGCAGCATAGCATGTTTCTCTCCGACATATCCTTTCCGGACAGAACATTCCCAGGTTTAGTCATTCCCAGGAAAAGATTAGTTTGTCTTCATGGGTTCAGATTGGTAGGAAAGGTGTCAGTATATGAGCATGGAGGGCCTTGAAAAGGCAGGAAAGCAATATGACTGTGCCTCTCCGCATGCTGAGACTGTTAAAACAGAGAACACTCTGTAACTATACAGCACTTGAAGTTTGTTTTACAGGCTAACTTTTCTCCACGTCCTAAAAGTGGAAGTGGACAGAAGGAACCTTTTTCGACTAACAGCTTCTTGATTTAATTAGCCAGCTTTCAGATGATTTGAAACTACTGCATTAACAGACTTTCCTCAGACCCGGTGTATTTTTTTACTGTCTAAATGTTATTTCAGATTGAAAGTTTGATTAAGAAAACAGGGGACATGTTATTTCTAGGCAGCTATATGTTGTTTGTTTTTTAATTACACTCCACTGTGGTCCATTACTGTAACATGATTACTTCAGTTTTGACCTACCTAATCCCACACCTGCAATATTTTGAGAATTTACTACCTATTTTTTAATTTACTTCAGCATGCAAAATTGCTAAGTTTCATTTATATCCTCTGGCAATATAAACTCCAGAAGGAAACATTCCATGCTTGAATTACTCATACATAGTTTTGAAAAGAAACTTTTTTTTAAAGAGATCTGTTACATGCTAGCCTTTGCCAGTGATAAAAACCCCACGTCAATTCAAAACATTGTGCTGTTAATCAGATAATCTTGTGGTGGCACAAATATATTATTCCTTCACTTAAGTGGATTCTGTTGCTTTATGAAAAACAGTACTTTGTTTTGTTTCAGAGAAAATTCATTCATTGGATTCTAACTTGTTCCAGGCAATGAAAGACCATTTTTATTAACTGATTCCAATGCATGTTTACGAGGCGTAAGAAGAGTTTTTGCGTCAGACAAGTATTTAAGTGTTTTAGCTAGTAAATAGTTTGAAATTGATGGAAGATTGCAGTCATAAACAATTTATTCAGCATCTAGATTTCTTCTAACAAACTTCTTCCAACAGTCCCACTGAATAGCACAGCTTGATCTGAGGGACTGGTGCAATTTCAGTAGTTCAGGAATTTTAGGATATGGCTGATGATGTGTACATGCATTCATGAGTTCTTACTGATTCTTACTTCAAAGAGGGTTTTTTGTGGGGGGCTGGAGTAATGCAGGCCTATTAACTTTTTGAAGATGGACTTCTTCCAGCTTCTACTGTGTGTGGGTAAAGATAGGAAAAAACAACACAGAGCAGCAGGAGATATTACAGTATTAATCTACATGGGTTTTGGATGATCACATATAGAAGAAATTTGACTTGTAAGCCACAATTAAGAAATTTGAGAACTATTTTTTATGGACAGCATTCACCATGCCATCTGGTTCATATTTTCCATGAAGAATAACGCAAACTCAGTGTTGTGGTAACATGTCCAGGTCTGACTGCAGGGTTAGAAGGTCACATGCTGGTGGATGGAAGAACAGTAAGGGTAAAAGTGGGATCTGAAATGGGATTGCGCAGCTGAAGCATTTAGAAAACAGGTCAAATCTTTGGATTTCCTACAAAAATTCTTGCACACACAAAAAATAAGTAGTCAACAAAAGAGAAGACTCTGGACCCTTAACATCAGTCACCCTGAGTATCTCCCAAAAGCAATCAGCACTGTCAAGAAGAGAACTGAGATGTACAACTGAAAGCGTTTAGATGGGTTGGAATAGGGGAGATTAGTTTTCTTTCTCCTGCAAAGGTGTATTCATTTTGCAGGGCTAAAGATGAGCTTCAGTTCATTTCATCTGCCAAAGATTAGATGCTAAATGGTTGCAGTAACTAGAATTTAAAGCATCAGAAATGTTTGCTTTTTCATTGTCTGCTCACAGTGTTGGTAGTCAGACACTTGTGGATCTTCCTCACAGCATTTTCTCTCCCATGCTGTACTCCCTACACCCAATTTACTTCTCAAGCGTAGTTGCAAAGCGGCCCAAAGCAACCAGAAGTGCATTCTTAGACACTCTCTGGTTGTACAACTAAAGTCTCCCCTCTGCGACTGTCCTTACTCACCCCTTTTCCAACTAGGAGAAGAAACACTGAATTCCTCGAGGGGCCCTTGGGCCCTCTGAAGCTCATTCTTGCAGGTCTTGAAATCTGGAATCCTAATAAGTGCACATGGAATAAACAAGAGGCCAGGTGCCTCCACATGAGATAAGCTCAGTGGGTAGCATCAAGGGGGGGGAAACCAGAGACTGTGGAAAGAGAGCAATATCTGATGAAACAGATGTTGCTCAATGTCATCTAACCTTCCCTGTGCCCACAGGAATCCTTGGCCTAACGCAGAGTTCATTTCAGAGACAACTAAAATTAATCTCATAGACTTGCAGTACGTGAAAGCTGAGATAACTTCACAGTGTTGGATCTGTTTGCACTCCTGAGTGTGGAAGCACTCAGATTTATGCCAGAAACCAAATCCCTGGCGTTCCCTTCTTCCTTCTCCCGAACTCCGCCTGCTGCTACCCTTCTCCCATTTGTACGCTTGTTAGGTATCGTGGGTCAGTGCCAGTGTTTGGCTTTGAAGTTTCCGAAGGAAGCACTTCAGTAAACATCTCAAAGACCAGAGGCTTAAATTCGGCAGTGCAGTGTGCTGTCCAGATGTGAAGCAGACAGGATGAAAGCTGCACCGCGTCCTGCAGCTCGCTCCCTGTATGTGCGCACACACACACGCACATGCAGGACTCAGGCCCAGGTGCTCACAGCTCACTTTCATCCCCACTGCTGCGGGCTCTCGCACGTTAAGATCTGAAGGAATTCCTCAGACAAAATATGCCGCTACACAAGGCTCGCTGGTTATCACAAGGCAAAACGCGAGGACAAACATCAGCACACGATATTCTTGTTTAAGAGGAGCTCATGCTACTCGATAAGATAGGTCTCGCACCCCGTGCTCCAGCTGCAGGTCCCTCTCGCTGCCTCCTGCTGCGGTTCTCTCCTCTCTGGCACGGGACAGAGCGCTACAGAGCAGAACCACTCCAACTCTCACAACTTCTGAGCTCTCCGAGAGATGCTGCTCGAGCATTCCTTTTCCCCGCGTTTTGAAAGTATTTAAGCCTTCAAGGTAATATAAAAGGAGCGTGTCACATCGGGATCATGACACTGATTGTGAATATTCTTTCCCAGTCCCTCCTAGATGGCTTTCATTTATAGCCACCCAGGACTCAGAGACCTTGCCAGTGTGGTAAGACGTATCATGATATCTCACATTCCCTCCCTAAAATCCCTTTACCGAGGTTGCTAAAACAGAGTAACTATATACAAACTCGGTTAAAAATCCGTAACCCACGTCTGGATTTTATCACAATCTATTTTCAAAGAAAAGGGGAAAAATCGCCAGGAAGCCCACGTGGAAGTCACCACGTTCGCAGCAGCGGCATTTAACAAAGCACCTAACGAAGAGCAGCGAGCAGGCACCGGGTGGGATCGCCATAGGAAAGCGGGATGCGTGGGGCAGGAGCGGAGCGCGCTGCGCGGAGCTGCGGAGAGGAGCGCACCTACGCTCCCTGTGTCCGGGTTAGAGCGAGGGGGGGGGCACAAGCTTCGCCGAAAGGCGCAACAAGTCGGCATCTCCGCGACTGCAGCCTCACCGCAGCGCCTCTCCCCGTGGAGCAAGGTCGGAAGTTGAGGGAAGTGTCGTTATTTTTGGAAATGTCTAAACGACAAAGGAAAAGGAACGCACGGAGTAATTCCTGCGGGTTTAAGGCGAGGACTTAGGGAGAACTTTATTATTATTATTACTATTATATTTAGACAAGTTCGACCATTTCACGCAAAATCCTGAGAGTGAAAAGAAAGTTTTTAGGGAAAAAATAAATAATAATAAAAAAGTGTACACAAAAAGACGAGAAAAGGAAAACTTCCAACTTACCGCTGCTGATGAGCAGTGCGACTGGCTCGGGGTACTTCTCTGGAGGGTTAAAACGGAGGAGCACGCTCAGGCGCTCAGACCTGTCTATTTAAACTTTAAAAGTCTACTCCTGCTTTGTATTTTTCATCCTGCCTTCCCCACCAGCGAAAGAAAAGTGCTGATACTTCGTAAAAGTTTCTTTATTTTTTTTTTTTTTTTTTCTAACTTGGAACACGGGCTGAGCTTTTAACAAGTTTTCTGACTGTGAAGGAGGAGGGGAAAAGAGGGGGTGGCAACCCAGGAGGAGGGGCCCAGCGAATGGAGCGCAGAGAGGTTGGGGGGAGGAGGTCGAGAACTGAAGGCGCAGCAAAAACGAGCCGGGGCAGAGGGGAGCGCCCCGAGGTCGGCGCTGCTGATGCAACAGAGCGAGGGCGGGCGGGCTGCGGCGGGCGGCTCGCTGGGACCTGCCCGGCCGGGAGGCACCGCGGAGAGGGGGCGGCCGTGTGTGGGGGCACCGCTGGCTGCTCGCCCTTCCCACCCCTCCGCCCCCCCTTCCCCCGGCCCTTGGTGTCCGTACGGCTTTGTTGACTCGGGTCCGCTTCTTTTACGTGCTCGCATGGAAGTGCGCCCGTCGTGCTGGATATATCCACGGCGCGCATATTTAGTGATTGTTGGTGCGTGTGTTTGTGCGTGCACGAATCCTATGGGAGACGTGGAGAAACGATTTCACATTCCAGGAAACTCTTTCCAGGAAATTTCGGAAAATAAAGCATGGCACAGAAACTCACTCTTCAATAGTGGGAAGAAAGGCTCCTGGTAGTTGTTCAGTTCGTTTTTACAGAACACGAACGTGCTCCAAGGCTGATCTGCTTAGAATGAAGATACTTGGCTTTGCTCCTGATCGGTCTGTGATTAAATGCTCCCTACAGAATGCCTCTTCAGTAGAAGAGAGATTAATACATTTCTCTGTGGGTGTTAAGCTCCTCACATATGGAGTCCAATCTGTGTCAGGAATTGGTTGTGTACCCTTTGTGTCACGGAGTGTCAGCTCCTCTGGTGCACTGCAGAAGAGCTTCTCTAGAAGCGGTCAGTGGTTGGTAGTTCTCAATGCAGATCATTCAGATCGTACCAGACTAGTTTTGGGGTTTAAATTCCAGTTTTCTCATGGACTGTTTTTGGACTTTTTCATGCTAAATAGTATTGATGAGTGTTTTTGTTTCTATTTCTTCTTTAAAGGATGTAAGAAAGGGGAGAAGTCCAAAAGCAGCCACTGAGGGGATCCCAAATAATGCCCCTCTTTACAATCTACTGTTGAAGTAAACAACACTGTACTCTATAACACAACATAGATATCCCAGCTCATTTTTCGCAGCCTGTACCTAATTCTTTTTCACCCAGAACTCCCTTGATGAAAGAACAAAGACAAGGCCTTTGTAGATAAGGTCAGCAGAGAGTTTTGAAGCTGTGAAAGATGCACCATCCAAATTCTTGCTCTGGAGCATTTGCAGCAGACCACAGTGCCTCCTATGTGAGAAGAAGAGACAGTGCACTGCAGCTCTCCACCTTCTGATCTCCTCCAGCTATAGAGACACTGGTTTTCAAGCTTACTCCCTTTGCTTAGATATTGCCTATAAGTTCTGACAGCATTTTTAAGTTTTTACACTTGATGAAGCCACGTGACAGAACAAAACATTTTATTCATCTCTGAGTGTTGTTTTAAGGACACTTTTTAAATTTGAGGAAAAGGAAAGCGGCAAGGAAGAGATGGAGCTCTGTGATTTACAGGTGAGGGGATTGTATTCAGAATTAAAAAACTATAAAATAGGTAAAAGACTTAGCCCCTCACTGCTTTCATGACTGTGGTATGGGTAGAGAGCAGGGCACACACAGTGCTGCTGCTGCTGCCCCATGAAGCTCCGGTTCTTCTGGCACAAAGCACGAAACACCAACAACGTGCTGAGACAAGGAGATTTGGTATTGTTTGCGTTGGTACTGAAAACCTGCCTCTTAGGAAAGCGGCACTTTTCCAGGTGAAACGAAAACATAAAGCACAAAATCCAGCAGAACAAAACACTCTCCCTGCCTTAGATTATAACAAGGTACCAGAGTGCTATCATTCCCTCCCAAAGATCACAGGGCCTAGCGTGCCTAGTCTTGCATTTTTCCCTGCACCTTCCTGCATAGGCTCTGCAATTATTGTAGCATTCTGTTTTTAAAAGAAGCACCTGGAAGTATTTCTCCTCTTAAATAAACAAACAGTGTTTGTGAGAAGCCCAACACTCATCGAGTCCACTTTACACAAGTAAAATGCATATGTCAGGGATGAATAATTTTGCAGCAGTAATGAGCATAACACTTGGCTCTGATACAGCATTATCCACATGAAAAGGGAAAGTATTTCAAGCCTCCACTGTGATACAGTGAAGACTTAGGAAGAATTATGAGTCCTGACAAAAATGCCTTGAAGAGCTCTTTTATAGATGGGAAGTATGTCTCCATGATCACGTTTCATAGCCTATTACCAAAGCACACTCAGCTTCAGACACTGCAGGGATCTACAATTTCACAAGGTGACCAAAGAGTCTCACACTCATTTGCACCACAAATGGGAAGAAGCTTTTCAGACTTAACAAATGTCTTCACACATGGCCCCTCTTCAGCTGAAGTTGTGTTCAGCAGGGAAACAGGAAAGCAGTGTTGTTAATTACAGACCGAGTGATGGGTAAAAAGATCACACTTCAATTTTAAGCCTTCTATTGCAGTGTACAGACTCTTGACACCACAGAAATGAAGATTTGGGGCCCCAGAGCTGTCTGAGTCTAATCATGCCTTCCATTGCCATCCTGCCTTTTGGAGCAAATGGAACTGCCTTGTGAGGCAACATTTCAGCATGGCAGGGCTAGGACTGCAGAACCTGTTTGTGTTTGTTGGGCAGCCTGTGGCACAGCCAGTGAGAGCACGTACGCATTGCAACTCAGATGCAGCTCCAGAGCCCGGGCTCTGTCCATTCCCTGTGCCCAGGACTTTCACATGCCAACATGAATCTTTGGTTCAATCAATGAAAAATAATACTGCTGTTGCTTTTCTACACACACTTATCAAAAGGGATGATAAATTCCAGTGGGTTATTCAGTATTTACAGACCTTGACGCAGATTCATGGTTAGCTCCCAACCCAGTCCATTGTTTTCTTTCTATTTATGACCTGAATATAAATACAGAATTCTATACAAAAACTTTTTTTCTCGTCTTTCCTCCAAATATTTTCACAGAAATATTGTAGTAACCTGAATCACCCAGAAAGCCCTGGTGACTATTTCATTTGGAAGACTCTCCAGTCTTGACCATTACAAAATTTCCTGTTGATACCAGTGGGGTTCACAGTCTACTCCCAGTTAGGGATGTCTGTGATTTATGGAGTTCTTAAGACACAGTGCACGCCTTCACTTGTTTGCAATTTGTTTGCAAAATTCACTTCCCAGCACTCCCATGCACAGCACTGTGCTCATCCTGTGCAATTTGGGAGACAAGTCCATGAACTGTATGGTGAACTGAAATGAATATACATATGAAATACAGATTTTCTTGGGAGCTTTTCAAGGTAGCTGTGCAGTCACCCACGTCCCAGGATGGCATGTAAGCCTCAGCACATTTTCATCGATAGCCTTTCTTGGCTTTCAGAACAGGCTTGTGAATAATGCGTGGCCCTGTTTCCTGTCCTGTTGAGGTAAAGCTTCTCAGAATATCCAAGGAACAATAATGTGGTATTTCTTGATTACCTAAGCACATATATGTGCAGACTAATGATGTTTTTTAAAGCAGCCAGTGGTTTTTCGCTTGCTTAAGGAACTTACATCACATAGAAATGTAGTATTGCTTGGAAGCTGCTGGCCACAGCGTTTGCCTCTTCTGTCAGCTGGAGAGGCTGGGATGGAGCCCAGTGGAAGCTGCTGTGCCCAGCACTGCTGGCTCTGCAAAACAGTTCAGTCTTCTCATGGCTCCTTCAAAGCAAAGGCAGTTGCCACCCATTGAGGCAGTAGCTACTTTCACTTCATGGCACAGCATGCGCCATGTAAGAGAATATTTTCTGATAATAGTAAGGATATGAATAATAAAAAGGAGGATAATCACAAGATCCTTTCTCTCTTAGGGAGCACACTTTCTATTCTTTGTTGGAACTGGTCTCTCTCAGATTCCACTGGCAGTGGGACTATTTCCCTGGGGAAAAGGAGGCTGAGTCAGCACAAGATAAATCCTGCTTTTAGTGATCTGCTTGCCAAAAAAAAAAAAAAATCTCCAAAAAGTTATTTTAAAAGGAACCCTGTTGGAAACATAACAGGACTGAAGCACCTCAGATAAAGTTGTGCAGAAGTGACAGATGCCATCGGACCTGAGTCCAATACACAGCTTTAAGCACATTGTCACTAGTCTCAAAATATTTTGCTCTGTTATACAGTCATTTGTCTAGAATCTCAGAGTGCTTTATAAATATTAGCACAGAACAAGTTTAGCTATATTAACTACTTTTACAGATCTGAGAAATTTGTCATGGAGTATATCAGCAGCTCTTCTTAGTCATAGGGAGCTCATGACACAACCAGGATTAGGAGTTGTATTTTTAGTGCCTGGTTCCATCTTTTAAGCCCAAAATTATTATGCCCCATTCATTAGTTTCTTTTTTCAGTATCAGCAAGCAGTTGAACAGCGAAGTGGATTTTCTTTTTAAAATGTATGAGGATCACAGAGAAAGAAGACAGAGTGCTTAAGGTTTGGGGTGATTGTCTCCTTTTTGTGCTTTGTGATGCCACCACAGCTTCTTTATGAAGCTCCCTTGTTCATGTTTCCATGCTACATTTAGAAACATTAATTCATTCCTGGCAGGCTGTCGACTGATGGACAGAAAGGGAGAAGGGTAATATGTGGAGGCTTGGTTGCTCTTCTGTTCCTGCCAAGAAACTTCTAAAGCTCCTTTAAGGCAGCTTAAAGCCAGAAAGGTTGGTCTTAAAGGATTTATTCCAACATTGCAACTGATCATTATCTCCTCAGAGCAAACTGCCCTCTAAAAAGGCAGTGGAAAACTGTTCAGACAAAAAATTAAGTAAGAGCTCAGAGATCCTTATGAATTTGGCTCCACCTTCTGTACACAATGAAAACAAACATGAGTTTTATTGTATCTTCAATTTCAGTTAAGCTTTCTGTTTATTTCACTTTACATTTAAATTTCATAAATCCTACATTGGGATGGTTTACAGTATTTTGTGATCTGTTATTTCCTGTAGAGTAATACAGTGTGAAAGTAACGCAGTCTTTCATAAAACAGTCCTTACATTTTGCTGGAGGTCTTGGAATGACCAAACACATTAGTAATGAAATAAAAGAAAATTTCAGAGTATGTATGTATGCACATTTACTGATGAAAAAATATTTTCTTTATTACTGAATAGAAAATTGATCATACAATAGTCACTGAGTTACCGATGTTTACAAAAACTGAGTGATTTTGTCATACACTGTAAAATTTCTTATCCAGGCTTTACAAACAGCAACTGACTTGCTGTGGTAGTCTTTGAAATCTTGGAGGGATTGATGAGTTTTCCACATTTAGGTGAACTGAGGGGCAGAAAGTTTGTTTGCTTTGGCTGTGTTGGGAGAACAACAGTAAAATGGGGGAGCTCCTTCCCCCCAGAAAATCTCACT
Source organism: Odontophorus gujanensis (assembly GCA_013399175.1). Lineage (NCBI taxonomy): Eukaryota > Metazoa > Chordata > Aves > Galliformes > Odontophoridae > Odontophorus > Odontophorus gujanensis. The sequence goes on from VXAB01012079.1 coordinate 27,764, forward strand.
TTTCCCATCCTGTATTCAGAATATGTTATTTTCTTTTGAGGTGTTATTTTTTTTTTCAGGTGTTGTTATTTTCTTTTGAGTTTTAATCTTCCCACTCAAATCATCACTCGGTAATAGAATGAATGGCAGCCACCATGTTTTGGTTAAGGAGACATGTCAGTGCGCTTATTTGGGAAATGTGTTGGTTACAGCAAAATAAATTAGCTGCATCAATACTAAAATGAGCATTGAAGTCTAACCAAAGAATTTTTCATCCAGAAGATCAAAATTAACATTTTATTTACGACAGTCTAAAATCATTTAATATTTGGAATTGAGTCCTTTTTTTCCCTAACACTTTCTTTATAAAACAAAACAAAAAAAGAAAACAAATCTAGAGAACTATTTATTGACTCCAGTTTATTATTTCATGCATTTGAATTCAATTCTATTTTTCTGTTTATCACGGGATTATAAAACGCTTGTGGAGAGCCTTTTTCTATAGATAGAATAGCTTTCAGATTATCCAGTTCATACACATTTAGCTGAGTAAACATATTCACTCACCTGCAGAGATTTTATGTTGGACATTTTAATGTCTTCTCCCCACACGACTTCCATGGAAACAAAGAGGACTAAGATTTTTGGGCTGCAGACAAGAAATTTACGATCATCTGAGAGAATGGGCCTGAAATTCATTATTTAATCAGATTTCTGAAATACAGAGGCAGGGTGCCTAGGATATTCCTGACTGAAAGGCAGAGGCACTTCTGGTGAGTTTCTTGATGGCATTACAGGGCTGTATGAGGGTATCAATTTTTCAAGGCATCCCTTTTATTTTCCACTCTGTCCACTTTTATTGTACTGTTTCATATATGCCAGCAAGAATAATTTGAGGAACATAATTGCTCCTTTTGTTTGGCACATCCGCAGGATTAACAGCGTTATAGACAAGAAAGGGTCTTCAAAAAGCTGAACATCAAAAAACTTTACGTAAAATCAAATAAGAGTAATTAATAGGAATAACAGTTGGTAAAAATACAAACAGATTAAAAAATACTACTGATTAAGGAGTTCCCAGAAGAACAGTTTTGGGAAAACAACTGGAAAATTCATGTACTGAAATCTGCAGTTTCTGTTTCTAATAAGATTTTCTCAGAAAAGAATCTCCCATTATAATCCGCGAGTCCTTTTCCCAGATGGTAAAGAACATCAATTTCAGTAGCTTGCTCAGAATTCAAGTGGATGTATTTGTTTAATTTCTCAGAAATTAAAAAATTGACTGAACAGAAAAAAATAATAAAAATAATAAAGAAAAAAGAAGTCGTTATGAATGCATCAGCAATTTAATGGCATGTATGAACTAGGTATAAAGAATGCAAAAATCCCTGACTTGACAGTTCAGGCTAGGGAGTGCTTGTTATTGCTAACACTGCTGAACAAGCATGAATGATGCATAAGAGGAAAGCATCATATAAGAAAGAACAACATATTTCAGTTATGAAACCGTAACACAATGACTTCATAAAGCATTCTAAAACTGTGCGAACTAAAATCAGTGCAATAAACTGAGAAAAAAAGTAGTTGCAGTGTACTGAGCATTAAACTAAGGGTTAACGTCTACGTGTAAGCTTTGAATAATACAGTTCAGCAACTTTATGGCTGTCTGAGATGGCATTCAAAAGAAAAATCCTTTCAGTTTACCTGCCCTCAGCACTAACGCTGGTATATTATCCATAAGCATCGTTCTTGTCGATGTGATTGCAGTGAAAAACAAAATGAGTACCAATAATCTCAAGCTATTTCATATTTCCAACTATTTTCAGAGGATAGGAATGTAGTAATTTCTCACAGTCAACAAAGGTTCTATCTTGCAAATTAATGTCCAAAAGATAAGTAGAAATTTGTAGGCAAAGCTGGTCAGATGTTAACACTTATGAAATATAAGTGTCCTTATGTAAGCGAGTGCTTCTTAAGGGTGATTTATGTGTTATGAGGATGAATACAGAGCACAGGTCCTAATTCACACACATGGAACTGAGGCACACGTCTCCTAGTGTCTGACCCACAGCCTCCGTGGTTACAGAGCTTTGTCATTCTCTGAACCTCTTCAATGTTCAAGCAGTGCTCGGGGTGCTTAAGCTTGGCGTGGTGCTGACATCCGCACCAAACTGTGCTGTCTGAAGCCCACTTCTCACCCTAGCTCTGGCCAAAACTAGGGGTTCCCCCATCGCGCTCTCATTCTGCCATAGTTGTAGAAGAAGTCCTTGCTGGGCTTCCCACAGGTTTTCCCAGCTGAGGCCACTCTTGCCCAAGAGAGATCAACTTGCTTGCAAATCCTGCTGAGGCTGTAAGCTTCAAAACTAGTTTTCTAAGCTGGGGGAAAAAAGGATACAGAGGTTCCTGTAGAGTAAGATGCATTATTTTGGGAAAAAAAAGAACAACAACAACAAAAAAAAGAACAAGAAAAGTTCATCAATCAGGTAAATAATTCAGAAACAACAACAACAAAAAGTGAGGATATTTACAGAATGCTTGTAGAGTTCTGTTTGGACCAGAACTTGAGCCCTGAACTATTGTTAAAACTGCCAGTTTTATTCTGGTTTTCTTTGACCATTCCCAGAAACGTCGGGAGTAGAATTAAATCTCTCCCAGGGGAACTCTCCTTCATGCAGAGAATGACAAGCCAAAGAAACTCTGTCTAATGACTGAGAGATGGTATTGTATTAGTGCTGCTAGCAATTTAATACCACATACAGAAGCAATCCCCATGGGAAAAACAGAGTCTGACTTCTCTTCACCCAGCTAAGCACTCAAGCCACTGTCTGAAAGTGAGGTTTTCACCTTGCAAGTATCTTCTTTCCCCACTGTTTTCAATAAGCCTCAATTTCACTTCAGAATCTTACCTTTTCAGGCAGAAAAGATCATCTATAGTATATATAATATTTGATACACACATACACACATATGTATATAAGTGAATTTATTTTGTGGTCAAAAGTGAAATTTAGAAAACCAGTGTAATTAATCTAACTATTTTTTAAGGTTTCACTAACTGAAAAAGGTAAGGCAGAAATCCAAAGACTTCCACAACTCAGGGTGACAAGAATGATTTTATGCTTTTGGAAATGCAGAATCCAGAACAAAGATAACTTACTTTTCTTGACATCTTTTCCAGAAATGACCTTATAAATGGAGCAAGTATTAATAGTTTGGTGATGAAGAAAACATTTATTTCTGACAACTTCCAATGGGCACAAATTACGTGATCCTGAGAACTATTTATTAATTACTACTATGAGAGATTACTGCAGCTCAGATAAACTGCTTTAGACCCTGTTTATACTTCTCTTGGTAAATTAATTTTCTGAAAACTGAAAAGCAGTCACAGGTATGAAGCCAGTTAAGCTGGTAAATGTAGAAGAAACTGCTAGAAATGCTTACTAATAAAGGAAGATCATGATTTGCCAAATGAGCCAGCAAATGAAGAGTAATCCTTGATATAAGAAGGGGCAACACACAATAAAAACTGCGAGGAAAATGCTAAAACTGAAGTAAAATCTCTTTGGATTACTTCGTGAAACTGCCACATAAGGCACAGATGATTTTATGAATTTATGTAGAGTCAGGTGATAGCAGTGCACCTGTGTCATTTTTTTCTTTCCATGATTTTTTCCTTAACTTATTCAGCTATTGTTCCCTGTCCCCCATACCATTTGATTTCAGTAAGAATTCTACATCAAGAACAAATAGGGCCTCTAATATCCTTTTAAATGGAAATGTAGAAGACTCAGCATGAAATTGTAAAAGTCCTTGGCATGCAATCTGACTGACCTACAGACTACATCTGAAAAGTGCTGGCATAAGTGTTACAAGCCATGGTGTTAATATACCACCATAAAGTCTCACTTCGACATATGGTCTCTGTTCTAACAACTCATTATGAGTTTTTCTTTTTTTTTTTTTTAAATACTGTTGCCCCAGTGCTGGATATCTGTACTTTTAACAAAGGACAGGTGATTGAGAATTAAGCACATATTGCATATGGCTACTCTGAATATTCTTGAAATCTCATAAAATCTAGGGAAGCACATTTATGACGACAATATACACTTAACAATGGGTGAAACCTCTTTTGAGCCTGGAGAATAGTTGAAAATCTATTGCTTCTTTTATTCTAGATGTTGTCTTGGGGAAGGCTTACTGTCATACACCTAAGATTATTTGCCAGAGTTTTTAACTTAGAGCTGAAAAAAAGAATGAAAAAATTAACAACAAATACAGTTTGTCTTGTTCTTGAAGTTACCAAGAATATGCAGGAAATCAACGAGCCTTGTGGATTAGATTTGTAAAAGGATCTTAGCACTGCACTGAGAATCAGTGTGATCACAAAAATAAAAACCAGCCATCCTCTCCTTCCCCCCTCTGCCTCCCCAAATTCCTTTTTTATCTTTGAAGGATACACAGACGGAGACATCAAGCAGCTTCATGCTCCCAGACCAGCATGCTTGTACGCATTCATGGCAGGAAGCAATTAAGGAACTTCTCAGAAAATTAGGTGCCTCCAGATACAGCAACTGCTGACTAGGAGCTCCCGGGGTATTGCAACGCTACAGAAAGGCCTAATTCAGCACCATAATCCTGTGTGTCTTCAAGCCAGATTTTTATCTTAATTCTGTATGTAATGCTGAAATGTAATCTTTCTTTACATCACCGTTAATTAGTGGTTTTACTATACACGTGCATTTCTGTGCAGCTCTGCAAACCAAGTTTTCAGATTGATATTAGACACAATTTTTAGTTTATGCCAAGAAGAATAACGGCTACTGGGCAAAATGCCTGATGGATTAACATACCACTCCTAAGTGGGGCTTAAGTTTTGGTGGCTTGGAAAAGTATCATGTGCAGTCAGAGCAAATTAACCTGTCTAGCACTGAAGGGCAGAACACACAGGCCTCCATATTGTCCTTACTCAGATTTGGACCACATTTTAATGTAAAAGAAGTACTCGTTAAAAAAACAAACAAACAAANCTATACCAATAATGAAAAGGTTAATGAAAACAAGAATTAACTGTAAAGGTTATAAAGATGCCACTTGGACATCAGAAGTTTTGGTTCATTCTGGCTAATCTTATCTGGTTAATCTCTTATTTCAGGGATGAATAGCTGAGAATTTGAAACCTACCAATTTGGAAAGGTTTTCACCTGAAGCAGTGATTCTTGAAATACATTTCCAGGGTTTTTATGTCATGGCCTGTAATACATACTTGCCATAGCATTTTCAGCGTTTGACAAACTGATCAATCAAACTTAGGTTTGGTTTCATTTTGCCAGTGACTTTATTCTTAAAGATAAATCATAGGAATGTTCACTTTGCTATCTATCAGTTTGGAACATATGCAAAATAAATGTGCTTTCATCAAGAGTGAGTACATCTCAGAAGCTCAGACCTTAATTTTTTCCGTTGTTACCAGAATTTCTGCATCATATGTGAAGTATAAAATGTACATAATGATTTGGCTGGCATCCCAGAGATTTCAAGGTATAACTAACTGTCATTTATTGTCTTCCAGGTTCTTCACCATCTTGACTATATTTTATAGAGGGTGCCGGTCTCTTTTTTCAGGTTACAAGCAATAGGATGCAAGGAAATGGTCTCAGCTTGCACCTGGGGAGATTTAGATTGGATACACGGAAGAATTTCTTCATGGAGAGCATGGTCAAGCACTGGAATGGGCAGTTCAGGGAAGTAGTGGAGTCCCCCTGTCCCTGGAGATATTCTAGAGACATGTGGACAAGGCACTAAGGGAAACAGTTTAGTGACGGTGTTGCTAGGTAATATTTATGGTTGAATGTGGTGATCTTCCAACCTAAGGAAGCTTCTGTGAGTCTGAGATTCTAAATAAACTGTAAAAAAACATCAAGTCATTGGTGGATGTAAGTTGTGGGAATTTAAAACCTTCCTTCTTATTATAAATTGTGTTATTAAATCACAGTCCTACCCACTTGCAATGTAGGTATAAGTTAAGGTTAAATCAGGAATATTACCACTTCCATCNGTGTCTTCAAGCCAGATTTTTATCTTAATTCTGTATGTAATGCTGAAATGTAATCTTTCTTTACATCACCGTTAATTAGTGGTTTTACTATACACGTGCATTTCTGTGCAGCTCTGCAAACCAAGTTTTCAGATTGATATTAGACACAATTTTTAGTTTATGCCAAGAAGAATAACGGCTACTGGGCAAAATGCCTGATGGATTAACATACCACTCCTAAGTGGGGCTTAAGTTTTGGTGGCTTGGAAAAGTATCATGTGCAGTCAGAGCAAATTAACCTGTCTAGCACTGAAGGGCAGAACACACAGGCCTCCATATTGTCCTTACTCAGATTTGGACCACATTTTAATGTAAAAGAAGTACTCGTTAAAAAAACAAACAAACAAACAAAAAACACTGTAAGTCACTAATGGAATGTTTAAAGAAAAGAAAAATCTTCTTCCTTCCAAAGAGGTTTAACGCCGTGGCCATATCATATTAAATCACTTACGAATGACAGACAGTGCATGACTTTATTCAACAGCAAGCATCAGCAAGGAAGAGACAGATTAGAAAAGGAGGGTTCTGGAGGCTGACTCTTCCCCCGCGTCCCGCTAGAGGGTGATGTGAGATAAAAGAGCACCTCGCTCACCCAGGGGTGCTGAGAGCGTCTCTGCTCAGGATAGGCTCTGCTACGTGAAAGCTGGGGTCCGATTTACAGGGTGAAGGCAAACTCTGAATCTAAGAAAGGTGCAGACCGGGTGTAGCAGCACCTGCGGGGGTGCACCCATTTTTGCTGGGATAATGAATCCTCTGTATATTAATCCACATCATGCTGAAGGGGACCTTCGAAGCCTACAAATACCTCCATCAGCCCACATATTTATGCTTATGCATACATGTAAAAACAAAACCTGTTCATATTACATTATTATGCATTTAAACATATATANGACTATATTTTATAGAGGGTGCCGGTCTCTTTTTTCAGGTTACAAGCAATAGGATGCAAGGAAATGGTCTCAGCTTGCACCTGGGGAGATTTAGATTGGATACACGGAAGAATTTCTTCATGGAGAGCATGGTCAAGCACTGGAATGGGCAGTTCAGGGAAGTAGTGGAGTCCCCCTGTCCCTGGAGATATTCTAGAGACATGTGGACAAGGCACTAAGGGAAACAGTTTAGTGACGGTGTTGCTAGGTAATATTTATGGTTGAATGTGGTGATCTTCCAACCTAAGGAAGCTTCTGTGAGTCTGAGATTCTAAATAAACTGTAAAAAAACATCAAGTCATTGGTGGATGTAAGTTGTGGGAATTTAAAACCTTCCTTCTTATTATAAATTGTGTTATTAAATCACAGTCCTACCCACTTGCAATGTAGGTATAAGTTAAGGTTAAATCAGGAATATTACCACTTCCATCAAATGAAAGTTTTTGTAACATTCAGGCAATATTGATTGCAATGGCCATAGTAGACAATGCACATAATTAATATAGGTATTTTATGTCTTTACAAATAAAGTTTGGTAATTATAAGTGTTCAAACATTTAATTGTTTACACTAATGTTATTTTCATCTCAGGAAAGCTCCTGATAGTCATCATTCCTACTCTTAATTCCAACCTGAGTTATTGGTAGGCTGCAGTTTGCACTGATATTGTTTTCTACTACTTTATTGAATTCATCTTAAACCCACAAGGGACTTTCTGGGAAATAATGTGATCACCTCTGGTTGACTCCTAATAAAAAGGCTTGTAGAAATAATATGCTGGATTTTAATATTTGTCTTTCAGAAAAAAAAAAAAGCCTGCAGATAAAGATTATCCTGCATGATTGTGTCTAAAAGGATGCAGAATACACTGGATGTTCTTTTTCTCAATAAAAAAAGCTATAAGAATACAAGCTAAATAGAACAGAAGAAGCCTAATAGCTACAGTACTTACAAGGTCAAAATAATTTAATCTCCTCTGCTGGCCATAAGCAATCTGACTTCATTGATGCTAGTGAAGCAGATGTGGGTTTCAATAAAAAAACACTCTTTCAAAAAAATTGTCCTTTTTCCATCTTTTTTTTTTTTTAATGACTGTGATAAATCAGATGTTGGCTGCATCTGAATTACAGAGAGACAAATCAAGGCAGCCGGCAGAATTAATGTAATTGAGAATCCAAGCTAAATCCAGATGGAAAGTGAACTGGGTAATGGCAAAGTTCAGAGTTTTCCTGTTCACTGATTATTTGGTTTTCCGCAGGGAATATGAGGGGAAAAAAAAATTAAAAAAAAATAAATAAAGAGATAAAAGATGCTCTTAAATAAAGAAAAGTCTTTTACAACAATCTGAGAATGGAAACTCTCATGGTTTTTGTTCTTTTCCTCCTCAGCCACGTAGCCTGACTTGTTTATTACTAACTTGGACAGAAGTCCTTAAAAGATAGCAATTCTGCAATAGCAAAATTGTAAATGATCAAATGAATGCTATTTCCAGTTCTAAATCTTCTGTTTTCAATAATTGGGGTTTACCCTTTTCATTGTGGTGGAGAAAGATGAAATATAGGAGAATCAGACATGTCTGTTTCTTGTGTCCTCTTTGAAGCCTGTGGAGATTAACCTCCATGAAGTGAACAATATAAGATATATCACCAAAGTCATGGGTGATTTTCAAACATCAACTCAAAGGAGATGAAACAATCTGAAAAATAAATATATCACATAAAGATTAAAACCTCTTTGTGAAAGCTGTGCACTGCAGGATGAAAGTGAACAAACTTGCTTAAGGCACATTTTTTCATGGCAGTTTCTGGCAAACTACTGTCATAGAAAAGATGGTAGAAAGATGTTAGAATTTTCAGGATCTGGAAAGGTCTGTCATTGCAGAGTTACATATGATAGTGGTGCTTCCTACAAGGCAGTGAGAAGTTTTTCTGAAGAAAAATGCACTTAAGTCTGTTTAATATATTAATGATAAAAAAAGAGATGAAGATATGATTAATGTAGTCTGATTTTGTGCTTGCAGCAATCAGATTAAAGCAGCTGCTTAACTGTAGTCACCATACTGACAGATTCAGTTTGCTTTTGGTTTTGGAATGTTTTTGTTGTTGTCCTTGCTCTTTTCTATTTTTTGTTTTCTATTTGGCTTCATTATAAGCAATATTTCTTGTCCATTATTAAGAACTTTACTGGATTATTGCATTTTTCAAAATGAAATTGAGTATCAAAATAAATTGCACATTGAATCATGGCTCAGAGTAGAGAAGCAGACAAATATAGGAATTATCTCAGCTGTATGCGCTTTGAAAGATAATTGCTAAAATTGTCTCATTAATGTAAGTCCTAGTGGCTGCATATAATCTGTAAGAAATGGAGCTTCATTGAGAATTTTATGCAAAATAATGGAGTGTAAACATGCAGCGTCCTGCCATTAATGGTTTGGGTAGATCTTGCTTTTGCTCATTTGTTTGTCTTTGTTCCCCTATTTTGGAAACTATTCTCTTATCAAACAAGCTTACGTATTCTACTCACAGTACCTTTGACAATGTAGATAAGAAAGATATAGGTATGAAAGTGGTTGGCTTAAATGACAGATTCAACTTTTTCAGAGTTGCACTTCCTGTATGTAGGACAGATATCATGCCATAAAATCCACAACTAGAAAAATCAATTAGTATGTCGTAAAGAGATGCAAACATTTGTATAGAAGGAAAAGGAGTACAAGAAAGCCATTTGGGGGTACCGATAACTGAACAGGGGAGTATATTTAAGACCCTGTCAGTCTCAATGCCCTATTCCAAACCTGAAGGTCCAGTAGCTTTCCAGTTGTCCCCTGATCTATTTTCTATTGTAGAATAGCTATTTTCATACTCCACTTTGTTATCCAATAGCCACTTCAAAAGCTGTGCCTTTGTACTGATAAATTCATTAATGTGATGTGACAAATAATCAACAAATCTCTATCTTAGTAATAATAGTTTGAAGTGAAAACCTTTTTACTTTCTAGGAGCAACTGCAAGTAAAATTCCTTTACATGGCAACTGGTTGTTTTTGTTGTTGTTGTTGTTTTTTGTTGTTGTTTTTTGCTTATTTTTAAGCAGTTTATTGCAGTATATAGCAAACTCTAGGAGCTAGTTGCCTAACTTGCAATCTTTTCTCCTGTTGTAATCACAAATAGAGGAATTTCTCTCAGGTGGTTTTCAAAATAGCTACCAGATTAGCTTTCTATTTGTTTTCTTTAGTGTTCTTCCCTCCAAAGCATTATTTGCCAAAAGATACGACTGTTGAATTTTCTTTCCATCTTAAATCCAGACATGAGAAAACAGCTGCCTCAAGTATGTTCTTCATTTTGGAGTCTTCTTACTAATATTCTCAAGATTCTTATATATTTGAATTTTGCTGAATTAGTAAATAATGCTACAGGGTAATGCAGTTTCATGCCCTGCTAACTTGAAAGTATGATGGCAATTTTATCCATGTTATTAATAGAAATTCATACTGAGACCCAGGTAGCCAGCTATTACTCTGAACATTTTGTCAAACTACGCCAAGAATACCGCTGTATACTTCTCAGAATGCAGAACAAAATGAATTTAAACCATGTTAATAAAAGACACAGCTTTCCCTTCAGCAGGTTTTTAGTTGAATTTTATTTCAATTACTTGAATAATTTACTAATCTATTGCAGTGCAATTAAAAGCTAGATTTGACTGAACCCATATTTGAAAGAACAGGGCAATGGCTTTCTTCTGCTGACAAAATTCTGTTTAATTAGCACTGAAACTTGCAGCACCTACCTTTCCATCTAAATTACTGTAGCCAGCTAACATGCAGTGTCTCCATACCTGTAAAAAATGCCTTCACTCAATTTTCAGATTTTCCTTTGTATCTAGGCTGAGTGCATTCACAAGCAGAACCTTTACCAGTAGCAAAGAAGCAGATCACAGACATGGCAATATACGCAGATCTCTTCCAAGGCAATGAACCTATTCACTCATTAAGGTGAGTTGAATCCATTACTATCTCAGTCTGAAAGCAAATCTATTATTTTAATGTTCAGTGTCTTTGGTAGAGCCAGGCTGGGGTGCGTGTGTGTGTGTGTAAGGAAGAGCAAGAGGAAGAATCACAAAGTACAGAAACATTAAAGCCCATATGTTCCCAACAGCTGCACAAACTGGAAAATTGTCAGAAGTTGGGCAGTATCAGTCTAACGATGTCATCTGCCTGAGTGCGCAGAGCGCACGGTTTTAATGTCACAGCCAAATTGCTGCATATGCTGCTGTCTCAATAATAGTTGTGGAGCTCTACCCTACTCCACAAGTACCCTTCATCTCCTAAATGGTTTTAGTAAAATAAATAGCATCTTTCTGCAGAGGAACTCCTACTGCATTTCAGTGGGATGACTTCCAGAATAAGAGACTGAAAAAGGTTGGCAGGCTTTGGTACAGAGAAGGAACCAGGAGCAAAAAGTTGAGAAAAACTAACAGATAAGACAGTATTACTTTACAAAAAAATAACTTTATTTTCAATAACTTGTCATCATCAGTAGCTGGAATTTCTGTCTGGGCACCAGTAATGTTAGTCAGAGTCAAGAGGGCTACCAACCTGGTAGATTTCTATGATGTCATTAGTGGCAGGGTGGATAGGGGGAGAGCAGTGGATGTAGTCTACATTGATTTCAGCCAGGCATTTGACACTGTCTCCCACAGCATCCGCATAGCAAAGCTGAGGAAGTGTGCAATAGATGAGTGGACTGTTAGGTGCGCTGAGAGCTGGCTGACTGGCAGAGCTCACAGAGGGTCATCATTGGTGCAGAGTCGAGTTGGAGGC
>VXAB01012079.1:39672-53914 GCA_013399175.1 Odontophorus gujanensis
CTTCATCAATGACCATGATGAGGGGATAGAGTCCACCCTCAGCAAGTTTGCTGACAATACAAAGCTGGGAGGAATGGCTGGCGTACCAGAAGGCTGTGCTGGCATTCAGCAAGACCTGGACAAGCTGGAGAACTGGACAGAGAGGAACCAGATGAGGTTTAACAAGAGCAAGCGTAGAGTCTTGCACCTAGGGAGGAGTAACCGTATGCACTAGTACAGACTGGTGGATGACCTGCTGGTGAGAATCTCTAAGGAGAGGGACCTGGCTGTCATGGCGGACAACAAGTTGGGCATAAGCCAGTAGTGTGCCCTGGTGGCCAAGAAGGCTAATGGTATCTTGGGATGCATTGAAAAGAGCGTGGCCAGCAGGTCAAGGGAGGTGAACCTATTCCTCTGCTCTGCTCTGATGAGGCCTCACCTGGAGTAGTGTGTCAATCCTGGTTCAAAAAAGACAGGGATCTCNTCCTGATTAAAAAAAGACAGGGATCTCCTTGAAAGAGTCCAGTGGAGGGCCACAAAGTTGATAAAAGTCTTGGAGAACTGTTCGTATGAGGAGAGACTGAGCAACCTGGGTCTGTTCAGACTTGAGAGAAGAAGACTCAGAGAGGATCTGATCCATGTCTATAAATATATAAGGTTCAGGAGGCAAAGGAACAAGGCCAGACTCTTTTCAGTAGTGTGTAGTGATGGGATGAGGGGAAATGGCCACAGACAGAAGCATAGGAGGTTTTTCAAAAATGTGTGTAAGAACTTATTCACAGTGCAGGTGATGAAGGACTGGCACAGGCTGCCCAGGGAGGTTGTGGAGTCTCCATCTCTGGAGACGTTCAAGACCCGCCTGGACACCTACCTGTGCAACCTCGGCTAGGGAGCTGCTTCAGCAGGGGTGTTGGACTAGGTCATCTCTAGAGGTCCTTTCCAACCACTGCAATTCTGTGATTCTGTGATTCTGTGATGGTTGCTGCAGAAGCAAGGTCTTATATTAGAGATACCCATCTTCTTGTCTCATTACCACAAACTCTTCCTGTTGACCTCATCTTTTCTGGGGTTGCAAGCTGCAGCTGCAGAGCATGGGTTTATTCTTACTGAATACCTCATGGTCAACCTTTGATACAGCTCAGGATCCTCAGTGGAAGGAGTAGGATGCCTAATTTTCAAGTACAATTGCAGATTCTTAACTGTCAGATTTAAATAAGCACAACATGAAACAAAAAAAGAAAATCTGATTTTGTTGCTAGAATATTATCATTTTTTTCCACTGACACAGCCTAAAGATGTTGCCTAGGTTTGTCCTTGAGAAGACTGAATTTTGTTCTGTGTTTCCACCATGAAACTCCCACTATTTTGATGTGCATTGAACAAGACCTCTTTCTAGGGCTAGGTAAAGCCCTAGAAAGCACCTTCAAGGTGAATTGAACTGTGAAGCTTTGAAATATGTTTTTGCATTAGGAACCTGACAAGTATCACATTTCTACCTTGTGCATTCATTCTTTGAAATATAACCACAGTCAGCTTCTAATACGCCAAACACCTAAACCTCTTTTTCCTGTCATCTATGAAGGAGTATTTTCTTGATATAGAAAACTAGCTGTCTATTTTTGTTTTCCTTCCCTGGAAAACAAAAACTGTATGTTTTAATTTGAGTGATAGTATCATTTCAAAATGATAAATTGTCACTGTAGTTTGGAAAATTCAAAATTGCTAAGAATAGCATACTACAATAGAGATCTAACTGATGAAAAACTTCTATGACAGCAGGGTTTTTTCTGTGTTAAGAAGCATGTTAAGACGCTGTTAAAAATAAATTGATCTTTGATATGAAGTCTTAAGATTATATATTTCATTTCAAACATAAAGGAGTTAATTGTTTTCAATTTTCATTTAACTTCAATGCTCATGCCTTTGATCCCACACTAGAATTTATTTCCACGTCTCTTAAAGTTAAGGGGAAGGAGTGTATTACTGAAAAGCAAACAGACTGAACTACCGTATTAGACTTAAATGACAAAGCACTGCTTCATACACAGGATGTAAGAGCCTAAACAGTAACTAAGGAGTTGTTAAGTGTAAAATTAGATGTATTATCTGCATGTGGTGAAACCACTTATTTAAAAGGTGGCCATTGCTGTTTCACAAGTACACTTAGGATATCCAAGATGGGATCCCCATCCATAGGGATGAGAGAAAATCATAGAAATACAGGAGATGTTCAGCTCTCTGGCAAGACTTGACTTTAAATTTGCCTTTAGTTTGTCTTAAACTTACCTTCAATTAAGTTCTCCTTGAAGAAACACACATGGCTTGGCTCAGTGGAATAAAATAGGCATCTAGTGCCATTTGAGATGGCCTAGGGCATTTAAGACATCCACATTTGTCTGCCAGATGTGACACAGGACAAACAGGATGCACTTGAGGGCAACTCAGTTGGCACCAAATGCCTGTTTTAGACAACTGATTTTGCTATTTATTTTCTGGTCAACCAGTTTACTCTCTAGGCACCACTGGTTGTATTGCCTTATTCACTATGGACTAATATGCAAATCTAAGAAACTTAAGATATATTTAGATACGAACATGTATCTAAACTAATATTTCTTAACGTGACACATACCCTTAAAGCACAATACAATTGTGTGTTATGTTTGAGAACTCACCTCACCTTCAGGTGCTGTCCCAAAAGAGGATGGGTCTCACACAGATCCATGTGCTTATTTACCCTTATTATGTATGTCTCAACCTTCCTAGCACATTTTGAATGCACTAGATACATATGTTTGGGCAGCTAAGTTAAACTTAATCTTTTAAAATATGTCCATGTAATGAATTCTTAAACCAGCAAGAAGCTCTGACTTTGCTCCAGAATTCCTAGGCAAGTACATTTTGGCAACTGGAATGTTCTCTGCTTATTGAACTGGTGTTTAGTGGTACATGTTGTTATTGTTTAGGACATGAATGTTTGAATTGACAAAAACAGGCTAAACAGTTCTACATACACAGAAACCCTTTGCTCTCCTAAAAATTTGCAGCAAAGTTTTTAGGAGGCAAAAGAAGGCTATATTTTACCCATGAATTTTAATGTAAATTTCTCAAAAACAAGAACTGGTTTTATGAACAAACAGATTATTTCCCTTTTGTAATCTTAATATTGTTCCAAAGCATGCCCATTACATCTTCTGGTTACTTTACTGTCCTCACTACTAATGACAACTTGTAACTACCAAACAACATGGCTTCGCATTGCCCAATTCTGCAAAGTCATGTGCTTCGCATAGCCAACAGATTAACACTTGCATTTACTCCCTCACAAAGAGCCTAGGTAGGAATGGAAACAATTTTATGAAACTTGTTTGAGTTCACTAAACAGAATATTTAATTATACTTTAATTCTCTGCAGCGATGATGTGAAAATTCATGACTGAGATTTAGGCAGAATGGAAGTAAAGGCTAGTGATTGCTCCAAAAGCCTCTGAGAACTCGTGTACTTCTGTTTCAGAGAGTCTCTAAGCAGTTGCATACCAAAAGAGGTCTAGCAGAAAAACTGTTTAACTTGAAGTCTGTGAATTCATTACTTAACATGGACCACACCCAAATTAATTCAGTTTGTGTATTCTTTTGGCTCCTGGCTATGTGATTCATACTTAGAGAGATTTTGAAAGTTAATTTAGGCTAGTTCTTTTAGCCAGAACTCCCATCACTTCCAGTACTATAAATGAAGGATGACTTCCCATGGACTAATTTACTAATGTAAAATAAGCAAAAACAAGGGAAAAAATATTGCCTGCATGCCTTTATTTTTACCAGTATGCCGCTAATCCCTTCCTAATTTGTTATGTTTGTTCTTTTAGTTAGCAGCTACACCATTAAAGAAAGCAATTTTTGCCTTGTTTGTTATTCTTAGCCCTCTAGAATCATCTCAAATATCTGGCTTCATTATTTTATAAATCAACTGGTTTATACACCACTTCCACTCTGCAGTTTTCATTAATGTAAATAATTTGACAAATTAAAGTTTATTCCTTTATCAGGTCTGAGATTTATAGCTCTAAATGCCTTAGAATTTACATAGCAAAGTACTTAAAGTTCATGTTGATATGGAAGGAAAGAACTGAGGTAGTGAAAGGATGCAAATCAGTGAGTTTACTGGGGTTCAAAGAAGTAAATTAAAAGTCCTTGAGCACTGCGAAAGCTTTGGTAAAATATTAAACTGAAAAGGCTCAAGTCTGACAGCGTGACACTTTTGAAGAGATGTTCTAAATGCATGCAAACATTTAGAGAGTAAAGTGACTGCCATGGAGAGAGCTATTTTATAGCAGTGCCAAGCACATGGCAAAGCCTGTGAGAGTTTGGGTAGAAAGCATTCCTCATAGGAGTCCAGACATGGAAAAGAAAACAATCAGAAGAGATTATAATCTGACCTCCTTTAGGAAACAACAGTAAAATCTTAAAGAGAAGAGACTTTCTGCTCCCTCTAAGAACCATCATGTTTTGTGCTGGGAAATGTCTGTTTCCCCCCCCACCCCCATTTCCTCTTATCCCTCCCCAACCTTTCTGGCACAAATTACTGGAATCTGAAATATAAAATTGTTGAAACAACTTCTTAGAATCACAGTAGTTAAAAATCACACACCTTATCCCAAGCAAAGATCTACAATAGAGAAAGGAAAATGCCAGAGGCTCTTTAAATTCCCTTAGAGGCTTCACTGTTGTCATTGTTCAGTATGAAAGGTAGCCAGATACTATGACAATGAGTTGCAGTATAAAACTATATTTTGAGTTATTTTCAAGATAAGAGCAGTGAGACTGGATAAATCTGATTATCTGGCCTCTCCCACAGATTGTTGTTTCTGCCACAGCAAAAAAAAAAAAAAGTCTAAAAACATGCAACAAAATCAGACAAGCATGCACTAGAAATAACTCTGAATGTTGTAGGGGAAAAAATCCTTGACAGACAAGAGGCCATAGGGTATGACCTAAAAGGCCATCTTTCAAAGGGTTTTCAGCTTTGGCTGCAAATTGAGTAAGCTGCCTGCAGGCACAGACAGGATCTATGCTTGCAGATAATATTTTGCTATGCTCTCAGATCACTGCTGGGTCAGCCACTTACTTGCTTGCAGTGGATCTGCACATACTTTAATGGTCTCTTGTAAAACTGGTATGACAGGTCATTTCCTCCTCTAATTCAAGTGTTTCTTTGACAGCAAATGCTAATCTATGAACAGTTGATAGCATTAACATATTCAGGAATGTTCCATGCTCTATGTTCAGCAAGACACAGTTCCCATAAGCAAATGCAGATGGAACCAAGCAGTAAGTTTATTCCATCAGAAGGCTCACAGCTTTATGCTACTGGGAAAATTATGATATTATTTATTTATAAACATAACTTTAATTTCATTGAGGCTCTGTTTTCAACTTACCTCTTTCATTGTAGCTTCTCCAAACCTTTTCCTCTTTTTCTCCTGGTCTTTCATGCTAGGCTTTCTTTCTTCCCTTCTATTCCAAACCAGCAGCATCTGTTCTGAGGCTGTAGTAGGCTGCAGGTTTTACTGAGTTTTCCAGCTTCCCTACAGCTGTGGCTTTATTTTCAAAAATAGTTAAGACTGGAAGAAGGAAAACCTTTAATCCAGCTTCCTTAAAAAGAAATTTCAACTTTCAATTTGCTGTTGTTACAGACAAGCACCAGAGGATATGCTGGCATACTCACAGAGCAGATGCCATTAATTGGAGAGAATGGATAAAAAAAAGGAAGTTGGAGTGTTTTATTCATGAGGCATGTTTTTTCTTGCAATGCTGCAGTGGCTTTTTTAATTAGTTAGTTTGGTGAGGCTTTTCTCATCTCCCAGAGTTGATGCCAGTGTAATTGGGGAACAGAATAGCATATAAAGCCTGAGATTCTCAGAAATGCTTGGCAGTGATGTGTGCAAAGCAGACATGCAGGTAGCTGCAGGGCATGGATGCACAGTGCTCTCAAACACTCAGAGGGAACTCTGAAGGACCATGCCATTTCTTATGCTAGGGGAACCTTGCCCATATACACCATCTATGGAGTTCTTTGTAGTGAGATCTATGCATGCAGAAGAACCACTGGGTGGCTTGCTATGTTAAAGGAGCCACCCTTCTCACTTTAAATAACTGATATCTGATAATACTTTATTTCATGCTGCTGCAACCACTGCAAAATCTACTTGGCAAAAATGATCTCACCAGTGGTGCACAAGATCAGCCTCCCTGGCTTTTCTCTCTCCTATCTTCTGTCATTCAGGACACAGATTATACTTTCTTCATATCTAGTCTTGTCATTAAAATGTATTGAAACATCACTGTGTATCCATAACTCATTTCTGGTTCTCCTTCCTTCCAAAGACATTGTCAGGGTAAAGTGATGGCTACTGTTGCAATAAGGGTTACAATTGCACTGAAAAATACAGAAAACTCAGAATTAAGATGAAATCTTAGCTAGAAGCAACACTCTGGAATGAGGTATGTGTAGAAAAGATCATCAAGCATCTGTGCTGGCGGAGATGTTGCAGATGGAACTATATACTGCACTCATAAGAGAGAAGCAGTAGTATATTCATATAGTGATTTAACAAAGCTTGATCATGAATAAGACAGCATCTTAACAAAATTTGAGATGGCAAGGTGCACTTAAGTATTTACTAGCTGGAGGAGAGCGTTGAACACACTCGACCAGGAGAGACTCCCATTGAGACATAAGGTTTAGTGGACCCCCTTGCTTTCTAAACTCCTTGAACCACAGAGGTCAGGAGCCTAGGTGCAACTGAATCTACTCCTAGTTCCAGATTTGGCCAGCAGTTTGTGTCTAAGCAATTATACGTACACAATCCACCTAAGATATCGTATTAGTGAAGCACCAAAGCTAAACAAAATATTAAACACTTACTGAGGGTCTGTATTAACAAGAAATCTCTTGACGTCAAGGCATAAGCAATCTCATAGTCATACTGGATACTGCGGTTTTGAGCTAGATGTTAGTTCCTCCAAAATCTGGCTTAAACCAGACAGCATTCAGCACTGTGGTTAAGTTGACATTGGCTCAATTAACCCTCAGCTGCTGAGCAAGGTGCCCATTTCTCCACCAGCTAGCCTGAGTCGGAAAGCAGCTGGTATTTGGTACCCACTAAGGCTGAGCAAGTTTGATGGTCAAATGCTCAGGCTGGAGAGAGGAGGATGAGTGGGAAAGTACACCCTCCCAGGAGACCAAATAGCAATGCAAAATCTGTATAGAATTTTTTAATTTTTCAATTAGCAAATAAAACATATTTTCTCACATTGCATTTAATTACACTTATCTATAATACACCAGTATTTTATTTTATTTTTTAAACGTGAATGCACAACCTCAGCAGCGCTTTGCATTTGTTTATATCATTACAATGAAAGCTGTACAGTGGGAAAGAAAAGCAGCCTCAGTATACTAAATTCACAACGCACGCAGAGCACACATAGCAAGCAAGTTATTAGCTTCATAAGTAGGAGTATTGGGCAGTATGGTGCTGTGCTGAAGGAAACCTAAAGCAATGGAAATACCTATTTTTCCTTAAGTATTTCTACTGCCTTCACAGCATCGCACCACTACACAAAGCAGCTGCTGTTGCACTCACTGATAATCCCCCAATGCACACGCACAGTCAGTGCAGGCCAAATGGTTACTGCTTGTTCTCAGATCCATGGCCACAGGCGTTGGCATCAGTGTAGATAACTACATGAGGTTTGCTGTATGGTACACAAAACAGGGCACAGCTCATCAGTACCAAGGCAGATACCCTCCAGCCCTGCTGGGATTCCACCTCTCATTGCTGGAGCAGATTTTCGTTGCAGACACCTTGCATTTAGACAATGCAGCTAGGATTTAAAGTGTGGAGGGCTTCATTTCTGCAAACAGTCCTCTTTAGCCTTTGGGTAAATAAAGTCTGTCAGCTTCAGATAGACTCAGATTGCTGGCACTTAGGGTAGTTCCCCACAAAAAAAAAGTAAGTCACTGTGCCTAGATTTGTGCCTGCACTGAAAGGCAGCTCAGCTGTCACTGCAGCATCATTTCCTAGGGCCTGGTGGACTTGCTAAGTATTATCTGCAGATGTGCTCAGGAGCATTGAGAAGTGAAGCTCCTAGTACTACCTGGTCCCAATGAAAATAACTGAAAAATATTTTGCACCCCCCACCAAAAAAAAAACAAACCCTGAAATATGTATGAAATTAACACTGTCTAATCTAGTAATCATTCAGTGCATTTAAAAATAAGAATTCTCTGGGGATTCTCCATAGTCCCCCAGAATCTTAACTAAATATTAATTAGCTAAATAACTGTGGTTTAGATCTACTTTTTGTCCTGAAGGTTTCGGCAAATTTTTTCCCCACTACTTTGCACAACGTGATTCCATTCATGTGGGAACAATAAACAATACCAACACAATCTTCAAAATATACTAAATGTTAATTCACCTTGGAAAGTTATAGATGAAATTAAAATTAATTTTATTTTCCTTCTTACTAAAGCAGCGTAAAGCATCCTTCAGCAATGTATTGAAAACAGGCTTATAGGATTACTCAGGAAAGAAAACACGTTATCTATTGTCACATATCAACAAATGAGAAACAACACAGTGAAGCAAAGTGTCTGTTCTGGAGGAGCATATCTGTGATTCAGAAAGCAGTATACCATTTTTACAAAGCATGCCTATGTTCTTCAAATGACTATACGGAATTAATGAACTTTTTGTATTTTTCAGCACAGATTCAGGCTTTTCAGAAAGCTGTGCAGTCAGTGAGACACCTTGCCACTGTGCTGCAACCCTCTTGCTGCCTGGTTCATGTAGACACATCTGTCTTGCTGATTTCATGCTTCTCTGCTCTCCCGCACTTCAGCCGACCACTAGACCACAACCACAGGCACAGTGGGGAAATGCTCCTGTGATGTGGTTTCTGAAATTTGGCTCAGTTTTTCTTCCCTTGGCAGAGGTTTATTTATTCCATGTTCTGAGCCAATCCTGCCCCCAGCCAACAGTAGCTGCGTGAATGCGTTTGAGTGCTTGAACTTGGCTCTTTGTGTTCAGAAAAAGTCATGGTGAATCCAGCTAACTCAGTGCTCATTCAGGCAAATAAATTCAATTTTTATTAAGTAAAATTGCTACTTAGCAGGTTTTTTTATTTATTTAATACATAGGAGAATTTCTACTTCAATTTTGTCATTTTTTCCTAATTAAGTCAAAAAAGAAAGCCTCATTTTTAAGAACTGTTTAGAGTTCATAGTAGATGAAGTTTTCATCTGTGAGTAATACTGTTCAGCAGAAGTAGATTTTAGTGACTTCTGGTATCTCATGTAAGTAGCTTAACAGCTACTTACATAATACAAAAAAGCACCTTCTAAGCATTTTTCTCAGAATTCAGTAATCGACATTTGTACAAAGTATATGCACCAAAATACTTCAAAAATCACTGGAGTTATCAATATCCTAGTCCATAAAAACAAACAAACAAACAAAAAAAACAACACAAAACAACAGTTAAAACCCTTGGTCTGTGACAGCTCATATGCAATTCAGGACTAGGCATGGACTCAGTATTTTCTTAAAAATCTCACCAAAAATCACAGAAGCATAGTCACAAACAGCTGGGCCTCCTCACATGCTCAGGATACCCATGGCTCAGCCCCAGCAGCCACTCAGCTCTGAGGCCAGGCTGGGTGCTCAGGGCTGAAAATGCCTGGAAACTCCGAGTACAGGGCCAGCACAGTTTCCTTCTGAGCCCACAGGGAGGAAGTTTTCCCCTGTATCCACTCTGAACCTCTCTTGCTTGGTTCAGCTGATGGCCCTTGCCACTCATCCTCACACCTTTCATTGCTGTGAAAAGTCTCGCTCCCTCTTAGCCAACTCCCTGTAGGTACCAGGGATGCTGCTGCAAACTTAATGGAAATGTTATTTATCATTTCCTCCAGTATCACTGCTACTGATGTTAAACAGAATGTGTCCCAAGGTTGACTCCAGCAGTACCCCACTGTTACCAGCGTACAAATAAGTATGATCCATTAACCACTATCCTCTGAGACCAACCACCCAACCAGCCTTTTACCTGTCTTGTTATCCACTCACTCACACTGTGATGCCACAGCTTAGTTACAGAATTGTTGCAGGAGATGCTACTGGACACCCTTTGTTCTCTCCTTGTCCATAAAACTGGATGTAGTTCATTCATTTTAGCACAGAAGACAATTAGATTGGTTAGGCATGATTATCCCTTGGTAAATCTATGTTGACTGATTCCAGTTGCTTCCTGCTCTTACAAATGCCCAGCAACATGTTCCAAGAGGACTAACTCTATGATGTTCCCAGGGATAAAAGTGTCCCAGAGGCTACTCTGTTGGTAGAAATCATATACATTTCCCCATAAAATACACTGTTTTACATTTCCTTCCACTTTACTAGATATATTTGAAATATTCAGAGTGGATACAGCATTTAGTCAACCATTTTACTTTGTTTTTGGGAATTCAATTAACTGAATTCCACTTCTTTCATGAGCTCTTTTACCCATTGCTTGGCAGCAGAATTTAAGACTTAGGCTATGAAATCGCACCAAAGCTGCTGAGATCTGTGTATCAATGAGGTAAGCTTCCTCACATGACCCGGGAAGACAAAGACATTCATTTTAATTCATTAATAGAACACTCCCTTCTGTGTCATCTATTATTAGAATTATATACGTACATTTATTTGCATGCTATTTAACTACATTAAATGGCTTGAAATGTTCAGCATGAAAATGTTAAGAAACACTACCGTTAACATTATTTTGTATACTAAACATCTGTTTAGGGTAAACGTCCAATCCTTATATATTTAAAATGTCAATTGAGATGTCTGTAAGCTTGTTTAACAGGAAACAGTCATGTGACACTTCCAAATTTCAACACATTTTAATTTTATCCATTTGGCTTCTTGCTTGCTCTGATTACTTATATGCTGTGGTTGTAAACTGTGACAGGGACTGTCATTCTGTTCCATGTTTAGACAGAGCCTGGGGCAGTACAGTTCTGGTGAATGACTGAGGCTCCAAGCAACAGTAAAATTGAGAGATATATAACATATGTAGCTGCTAGGTTTTGAGAAATGTCTAAGCTATGTGTTACTGTTTAAACAGACTTTGCCATACTTTTCTTCCTTCCGTTCTCTGCACACATACATCTTCATGTGACAAAAATAGCAATGTTCTGCCTATATACAGGTCTGGAAGATAATTAAGAAGAACTTAGATTGCATTTATTTATTTCTCACTCTTCCTCCCTATCTATATCATACTTTACGGAAATACATGAATCTTGGTGAGTCTTGCAGCATATCTTGAGACAGACCTCACTCTTTTAAAAGTGTGTTTTGGCATCATATGTGGACTGCATTGGAAAGAAAATAAATTTTTCTACTTCGGCTTCTGAATCAGCCCAGACACAGAGCTTCATGGTTTGTGAATATTTCAGCTTGCAGACATACTTTTTTCTTGTGGTGCATGGGTGAAATCAGTGATATCAAGTGTTTATATTTCAGTAGAAACCAGCCAGAATTTAATGTGATATAGAAGAAATATTTCTTTAAATGAAAGCATTCCTTCTTTCTGTCAAAATCCTCCGGCAAATAATACAAAAATAAAATGTCTCATAGAAAAAGCTGCAAGAATGTTAATAATGGAAAGTGTTAAGGCCAAGATATATCATCTCTACTTCACTGGTTGTCCTTCCAAGGTGGCGGTTATAACTTTGGAGTTATAACGACTTGTGTTTCAGTGTATGAAAAAAAATAACAATCATCATTATCAAATGTCCCTGAGGTTATTTAATCTATGTCATTAGCCAACACAAATGATAATGTGCTTCAGCACTATTGTCACTGTTGCATTCATTGAAGAACAGTCTTTACTTGGTTTGAAGTCCAACAGGAATGTCATAAAAGATTTTATGGGACAACAAGTTAGTTTCTATGTTTGGAATAACATAATTGAGTCAAATTAGATAGTGTGATCACCAAAGACACTTTCGCTCAACAGCCTTTGAAACAAAATGGACACAGCTGCAAAAGATGCTGTTTTACAGCATCAATCGTGTCTTCTATGAGTGTAAAAAACAAAGAAACAAAAAAACAAAACAAAAAAAAAGAACAGCACAACAAAAAAATCTGAAATCTGAAAAAAACTCAGGCTCACCAAAGAAAAAGTACAATCAACAGACATCTCCACAGAAAATATTTATTTCTAACCCTAGATAACAGCTTACTTCCCATTCAGTTCCAATCATGTAATTCATATAATCTGTTGATAGTTTTTCAGGAACAGGGCTTTAATCAACCAACCAAAACCAAGCTAGAAACCAGATAAAAAATCCTGCATCCCACTGCCATCTGCCTGTGGGTAAACCACTCAGCTGGATTATTCAGGATGCTTTGTGTTTGAACATCTTCTGGTTTTCATGACTTCAAAACAATTTTTATCATCTCCCTTGTGCACTTTAGTGGTGTCTCTTCCTCTTGCTTATAAAATACTGCTGCAGGCCACCACATACACATCGTCAGAACATCTGAACTCCAAAGAAGATGGTAATTTAGCTTCCCAGTTTTTAAAGCCTTGGATTTAGTAGGGACCCATTCTTCAAATATTGATTCTCAGAGTGATATCCAAACCTGAGGCTACAACTGAAATGATATCCAGCAAGGATATCTTGATGAAGCAGGTTTAAAAAACAACAAAGCAAACAAGCAATCAACAGAAAACAATGCAAAAATAACGTGAGACTGCTACTTTCAAAGGAATTCAGAAGTAAATTTGCCTTTAATTAAGAAAGACAAATTGCTGATAGGGAAGAAAATAGAATTATATTAAAAAGAAGAAAAAAAAAAGGGAACCTTCTTCTACATTCATAAGGCAAGATCTAGCTCTATACTGTTCTATCACAGAAGGCTTGCAGACAGTACAAAAAGACACAGATGAAATGATTCTTAATGAAAGAACCAAATGTCAGTTACTGTAATATTTAAGTCATTAATAAGCTGACAGGGCAAGAGAGGAAGACTACTGAGACAAGAACTAATTCTCTAATCTGATCCAAGCTACACTAAGGTTTTTGGCAACCTTTGGATATACATTTCTGATTAAAAATACATCCATACAATCTTGTTATTAACACATAGCACTCTCCAGAGAGCATCACATCAACAGATTTTCCACATGAGATTCCAGGAGAGAGGAGACCAAATACATGCACAGAGAAGCCTGGATAGAAATGAAGGACCAAGTGTTCTAGTGGTCTTTCCATGAGGATTCATAGTTTTGCTTCTTATTTGGTGTACAGCAACAACAACAGATGTTGTTCAATGTCATTTCTCAACTCCCAGTGATATAGGTATGAATATGCCTTAAAGCAAGACTAGCAGGAGTCACATTGAAGCCCAAAATTGGGAAGCAGAAGGAACAGTTCACCGTTTACTGTCTGAAAGATAAAACATCAGAGATCACTCCAAAATATTTGATTATTTTCTTTGTCTCATCCTCTTTATGATTCTCTTAAGACTGTAAATCAGGTATGAGGAATTACTTGAGGATTTGTTTTTGACATGAATGATTGTGTCTTCTCTCCTGGCTTCAGTTCACAGTCAGCCCTGACTATCTGCTACATATCATGATCCTTTGACAGTGTGACTTCTGGCTGTCTAAAACAGCAAAATTATCACTGTTACAGCCACTCCTTTTCTCCTTGACGAAGGATGATAATTTTTTTCTTCTGAACTAAATTACTTTGAGTATATATTTTGACAGAGATAGAGAAGAAAAAAATCCAGAGTTGTTTAGTCATAACAAAATGAGATTAAAACATTAAAAATATCAACCAACAAAACACTGTTTCTGGATTTGCTTGCCTAAATTTTGTACTGCATTCATTTGACATAATTTTAAAGCACAGATCCAGCAGATGAAGCCTACAAGGGTTAAAAAATATACACAACTCTGGTTCTTAGAAAGAAATAAAAGACCACAGAGACTACTCTGATTTAGTCTTAGAGTCTGGAAAAGAAGTAAAATGGCACTGGCAAAATAGATTACAGAGGAAAAGTCTTCAGATAATTAAGCTAAGAACTCATGTATACCCAGGTGTACATAGTTACATGTGCCAAGAATAAAATTAGAAGCTCCAAGATTTGCAAAGTAATTTCTTCAGTAGTTCATTAAAAACATAAGTGTCAAA
>VXAB01012079.1:54123-284718 GCA_013399175.1 Odontophorus gujanensis
AAATAATAATAATAATAATAATAATAAACAAAACAAAACAAAAAAAACTTCTTTGAAAAAGGAACAAAAATTTTTAATATTGCCACTGCTGAGAAAGCAATTAATTTTCATATAGCTCAAATCCTGAGTCAAGTAAGAGCTCCTCACTGCAGTTACCATTACTTACCTGGACAAGTTTCCATGGGAGTTAGAGTGAGCGCTATTCTTGATTGCTTGATGGAGCTACTACAGTGCACAGAAAAAAAATCCTGACCAGCAGAATTATTCCTATGGTCTCATAGCCATTATCCAAGCATTTCAAATCATTGGAACCCTTTCCACTGACTTACATAGACTCTGATGTTCTGTCACGAAGAAATGAGCTTATAGCTAGCAACCCAAATTTCAGGAAAGTTCAGAAGACAAGGGGCTGACTATTGTATGCCTATGAAGGAAAAAGAAAATTAGAAGGGGAGAGGACAAGGCAGGCCTTGTAATAGCAACCAAGGGGCTTTTTCCCTTGAGGCAATTCAAATGTATTAATACATGCTGCAACTCTTTTTCAAACTCATGGAATGGCTGATGTCTATAGGGACCTCTAGAGATCATCCTGTCCCCTGCTAAAGCATGGACATCCAGTGCAGGTTGCCCAGGAACACATCCAGGCAGGATCTGAAGATCTCCAAAGAGGAGACTCCACAGCCTTTCTGGACAACATGTGCCAGTGCCCCATTACAAGTACAGAAGTGCTCCTTGATGTTCAGACAGAGCCTACTACATTCCAGTTTTTGCCCATTTCCTCTTGTCCTCGCACGACTGAAAAAAGCCTGGATCCATCCTCTTTGCACCCTCATTAGGTATTAACATACATTGATAAGGTCCTTCTGAGCCTCCTATTCTCCAGCTGTCTCAGTCTTTCCACATAGGAGAGATGACCCAGGCCTTTCATCATCTTGGTGACCCAACAGTTGAAGGAAAGAGAAACTGGAGGAAGCTGAGTCAAGAAAAAGGAAAGAAGACCCTTGCCAAGCAGGGGGGAAACACAAAATGCAAGTGTAGCCTTTCCAGGTAGCTTTGACTAGAGTTGTGGGGATTTAAAATAATCCAAGAACCTTATGAATCTTTCATGCAAGCTCTGTCACATAGGAGACAAAGATGAGAGACTTAGCTTCAGTGGTAAATGGAAAGAAATCAACTGATTCTGAGAGGAAAAAAAAAAGGAGGAAAAAAAAAGCAAATTACAGTCACATAAAATACAATATCATGTATTTTACTACTACAGTAGTATACGCTGAAGTACTGTTAACTTCAAGGTTGTTAAGAATCCAAAGTTTCTGTGAACTACATTCAAATTGGAAAGATCAGGAAATGTGTATGACAAAATAAATGAAGGGAGATGAAAGATGCATTCTCAAGTTTGATCTTTTTCAGTAGATAATGATTTTTTTCCCCCCTTTCTCTTATTCAACCACTGAAAGCAGTAACTCTTAGGTATCAAAAAGATGTATGCCTGGCTTTTGCCCTAGGAGTCTGTCTGAAAGCAGCTCTGGAGGTTATTAAGGGAAGGGACTTCAATATTTTTTCTAAGCTTCCTGTCTCAGAGAATAATTTTCTGAACACATCACGAATNGTCAAATGTCCACCTTGCTACACTAATTTAAATGATGAAGTTTAGGTGAGACAAAATGACTAACAAGTTGAAACTTTTAACTTCAGGTAGCAGAAATGCTTAACTGAAGGAAGAAGAGATACAGTGAAGGGAAACATCAACAGTCTGAAGGCTTGGACTCATCATGAACTAGAGAATATAAATACATCAATTTTAGCAAAAGCTAATGGGCAGTGTAACTGTTGTCACAGATATTAGAAGAAATGTTGACCTTAATATTATATGGATAAAGTTATGCCAGAAAATTTGGTCAACCATCAGTAAAAAGTGAGAATGAATACTTTCTGCTTATTGTAATAAAAAATAAAGTTTTGCAGACTAGGGGATATCTGGTTGGCCACTGTACTAAATAATAATANCATGTGCCAGTGCCCCATTACAAGTACAGAAGTGCTCCTTGATGTTCAGACAGAGCCTACTACATTCCAGTTTTTGCCCATTTCCTCTTGTCCTCGCACGACTGAAAAAAGCCTGGATCCATCCTCTTTGCACCCTCATTAGGTATTAACATACATTGATAAGGTCCTTGTGAGCCTCCTATTCTCCAGCTGTCTCAGCCTTTCCACATAGGAGAGATGATCCAGGCCTTTCATCATCTTGGTGACCCAACAGTTGAAGGAAAGAGAAACTGGAGGAAGCTGAGTCAAGAAAAAGGAAAGAAGACCCTTGCCAAGCAGGGGGGAAACACAAAATGCAAGTGTAGCCTTTCCAGGTAGCTTTGACTAGAGTTGTGGGGATTTAAAATAATCCAAGAACCTTATGAATCTTTCATGCAAGCTCTGTCACATAGGAGACAAAGATGAGAGACTTAGCTTCAGTGGTAAATGGAAAGAAATCAACTGATTCTGAGAGGAAAAAAAAAAGGAGGAAAAAAAAAGCAAATTACAGTCACATAAAATACAATATCATGTATTTTACTACTACAGTAGTATACGCTGAAGTACTGTTAACTTCAAGGTTGTTAAGAATCCAAAGTTTCTGTGAACTACATTCAAATTGGAAAGATCAGGAAATGTGTATGACAAAATAAATGAAGGGAGATGAAAGATGCATTCTCAAGTTTGATCTTTTTCAGTAGATAATGATTTTTTTCCCCCCTTTCTCTTATTCAACCACTGAAAGCAGTAACTCTTAGGTATCAAAAAGATGTATGTCTGGCTTTTGCCCTAGGAGTCTGTCTGAAAGCAGCTCTGGAGGTTATTAAGGGAAGGGACTTCAATATTTTTTCTAAGCTTCCTGTCTCAGAGAATAATTTTCTGAACACATCACGAATTGTATTTGTAACAGCTCAACAGATTTCATGGCTTGGCTTTTCCTAAGAAAAGGTGTAAGGACTAAATAAGAATACAAAGAAAGGAAAACTCACTGCAGGAAAGGCAGCTTCTTTTCAGCACTGATTAAAAAGAGCAGAGTCACCAACATCTGCAATTCATCAGCTCAGTGGTATAGTCAGAACCTCAGAGTGCACCTTAATCCCAAAGTTACCAATCAGAGAATCAAGAATATATATCAATAAATGAATTGCAAGTGGGATGCACCCAATGGAGATTTACCATATGCAGTCCAAAGGGGGACAGTCCCCTCTCTCTGTTGCTAACTTGGGGGTACATACAAATTGAGGCCCAACCAACCTCTCAGGAAGACCCCACCTCACAATGGCAGCTTTGCCTCAATAGGTGCCACTGACTGGCACAGAAGCACATAACACATCCTTTGCTGCAGTTGTTTCAGAGTGTTTAATAAAACTCCCTGGCATGGAGATTGTATTTGATATGAGCAGAAACAGAGGTCTGCAAGTGAAACTTTCATTGAAAAAAATCACTTCACAGTTCTTCAGACATTACAACTGAAAGCACAGAGCAACCGCAGACTACAAACATTTCCAATTAAGTAAAATTTCATCTCCACTGGGATAAAGAGGTTTAAGTTAAATTTTTTTTTTCTTTTCTTATATGCATCTATTTACCTGTCCTCTAGATTCAGTGTGAGACAAAGCTAACAAAAGGAACAGTTTCAATCCTTAAAACAAGGAAATACATCTACCAAAGAGTAAAAAGCAAAAGGTACTTGAGTTATTAATTAGTGCCAGTTCTGATAGTTAGACGAAATCAGGAAGAAACATTACAATTATTAGTAGCTATTCCATGTACAGCCACTGGTATACCTGAACACATTTATTAGTGAGAAATTTGTTCTTTTGTTCAGAAAAAGACACTGTGGTTTTAGTGAAAGACCTATAATCAGAAAATGATTCTAAATGGACATGGAATAAATAGACCAGTACTAGGAGATTCTACTAGCACGTTGGAAGTAGAATAGAATGTCTTAGAAAGGAATTAACCCAAGAGCGCTTCAAGTTCATCAAACCTACTGTTCAAGAACAGCTTTAAAATGTGTCATACTAGAATGCAGCACGTAACAGACTAACTCTCAACTTCTGCTGAGTCTACAGGTCCTCACCAGGGCAGGCATCATCTCCCACATGGCAGGTGCAGCATTCACTAGCAGCGACCGCTGTGGAGAGTTTTTGTCTGCCTCCTCTGCCAGCCACTCCAGCACTAACATTTATTTAAGTGGGATAATCAGCAGAAAACATTTGGAAGAAATAGAAATTCAGTTTATTAGGACTGTGGAAACAGTGCCAGAAATTTAGAAGCATAATCACACCACTTAAGCTCAGCCATAGTGTTTAGATTTTACTTAATCCTAACATATTTTTGTAACTGATTTCTGATGAATCAGCCTTTTAAAAACCTTTATGTAAACTGTTCTTTGGATTTATATGCAAATACTACCCATCATAAGCCTAAAGCACGGGAATATTTTATTATCACAGTTTACAAGTAGTGTAAGTATTTACCTTGCAGATTATTCTTAGGTCTTTTGATGGTAAATAGCATCCAAACTAAGGAGAGTGCTACCTTCTGGTACATTATTAAAATAAACAAGCTTGGGGACTGTGAAAGTCCCTCTGCTAACATGCTGGCAAGAAAGCTAATCCAAAGAAGACTGGTTAGCTTGATTTCATTCCGATTATTTGCTTAGCATATGCAGTAAGAACAGTTCTGGCAGTTATCTGCATTATAAACAAGATACTTGAAAGACTACTGGTGTGTGTCAAAAGCCATTTTTATCTTCTGATGTTCCTGGTTGACTAAAACTGTACTCATGAGCCTGGAACTGAAGTGAAATATCTGCTTATGAAATAAAGATTTCCTATTCTCTTCTGTTCTCTGAAAGGGGAAAGAGCTTTTTAATCTCCAGCCATACTAGAAACATACTTCTACATACTCTCCATGCTTATGTAAATTTCTCTTGTTCTTCAAGAATCTTTACCTCTATCCATTAGCCTGGAGTGATCCAAAAGGTCAATAAGGCTATGGAAAAAAATAGTAAGGGCCCAGAGCCAATCTGTTAGATCCCATCCCTAGCCTCACCTTTTAAGAGCTCCAAACCTCATCTTATTGTGCTTCAGACTTTCAAGATATTTTTCCACACCTTTTATTGCAGGTGAGAGTCACAGCTATTATTTCACTGGAATACCAGCAATATTCATATTGCATTTTGATGCAGCCTATAATCAAGTGCTCATACTGAAGGTGTCAGGTCTGCTTAGCTTCTTTCATGTATTTGTCATGGAAAGATTCACAAATGCTCCCTCTGAATAAAACCTGTTCAACTACAGAAATACGCAAAGCCCCATCAGGGACACGTTGTTTCGTGAAACACAGGACTGCAGCCTTAACACAGCTTCATGCAGTTTTCAGTTAGTACATCCTATGTAAAAAGCTTCAAACAATATATTTGAAATGCAAACATAAAGGATAAGATATAACAAACTAATATATCGTGTATCAGTATAACGTAATCTTATGTACAGGAGAGACAAAGCATTACTTTCTTATCAGCAAAGTAAGCAGTGTTTAAATAGATAATAAAAAAATAGATTTAAGAATTCAGGCATTTTTATGAGTTAAGATAAATCTCTGTACAATACAAAAACAAAACAAAACAAACTAGCAAACAAGAAAGTTTACCTGGGGAGAGTTTTAGCTCATTGCCACATATGTTTTTTTAAATCTATTTTGTCCCTTGGTGGTGCGGAAGTAAATTAGCGACATGGGAAAAGTACTAAGGAAAACAGAAGGTGTACATTAATTTCACACTTAATTATTAATTAATTTGCTCAGGCTCTGCTGCAATAATCAGCTCTGGAACAGCTTCACTTGTTCCCAATGAGCTACTGCAAGGTCCCTGTTTAAAATTCCAGGGGGGTCCCACTTGCAGGTGGCTGAATAGTAATGACTGCAGAGGACTTGATTTTGCTTCTGCATTGTATGCTTTCTGCAGTGGCAGTCATGGCTAGGTCACTAATGGGAATTTAGATATGATTTATTCCTGATTGTTGAATTATACCTGTTTAAAGCTGAAAACAAAATGAATTCAGGTGATGTTCTTGAGTTGCTGTTAAATCATAAGAGGTTAAGACAAAACTGGAATTATTGACACCGGAAAATTACCCAAGACAAGTGAATTTGCATAATATACTATCAACCAAGGCTTTGGTGCTCTGATATAATCAATATACCTGCTAACGTATTAAATAACATAGAAATCATCTTTGAGAAACAGACGCTGTGAGAAACTAGCTGAAGTTTTTTTGTTTTTTTTTTTTAAATGCTGCTTCTCTTTCATTTGAAACTTTTAAAATATAGCACAAATAAGCAGTTCCTTGTGCATTTGATCCCATTTGTCTCTCTCGTTCCTTTCTGTATGCCCCATAGCTTGTAACTTGCTCTAACATTAATCTGTCTGATAAAAGGTTTTTCTTTTACGGAAAAAAATAATAATTGAAAAATATCACTATATTAAGATGTGAAGAATGTGTTGTATCTTATACTTATGATCTCCTTGGTATCAGAAGTTGGTATAAGAACTGCCATTGACCTTGAGAGAACTGAGAAACAGACACGTAAAAAAATGAAAACATTTAGGAACAGGTGCAGTGAGAACTCTGGGATAAACAAGATTAGGTCAATTTTAATACCCTAACATAGGCTTGTCCAACATGCAGGCTGCATGCAGCCTGGCAGAGCTCACACTGCAGCTGCCCCCTGCCCTGCACCATCATGGTGGCAGCCCTGCTGAGCAGCCTGCCCCATCCCTCAGCACTAACTGAACACTGAACATCACTGCACTATTAACTCCATCTGAGATGAAACCAGGGCACGAAGTGCAGTGAGGTGCCAGCTCAAGTGGTGGCAAATAAGCCCGTGGATTTTGATGCATTGGCTAAACATTGTCTTGTGAGCAGCAAAAAAAGAAATGCAGCTATATAGCTTTCCATTCTGACACAGGAATTTGAGAACAGATTTCAAGATTGCTGAAAAAAGAATCATTATTTTTTGCTTTATTTGCAACTCCATTTTCAGTCATCATAATTAAATTACTTGTAAATT
Organism: Odontophorus gujanensis; assembly: GCA_013399175.1. Lineage (NCBI taxonomy): Eukaryota > Metazoa > Chordata > Aves > Galliformes > Odontophoridae > Odontophorus > Odontophorus gujanensis. Next base: position 61,231 of record VXAB01012079.1, read on the forward strand.
TTCAAATGGGATGTAAAGAGTTGCAATTAAAATGTTGATCATGCCTCTACCAGATTTTTACAAGCCCTCTATTGTAAGAGAGAAATGACCCTCACTTCACAACCACACCCTATTTGTGTCACTGCTTTTTGATAGTACCTGCATTTGCTAGGAGCTAGGAATTCAACACAAGCTTCTAGGAGAGCATTACTTTAGTAAGAATGCTGGGCTGAGCAAGACTTCCCCATTCCCCAGATGAGGAATTGTGAGAGAGTTCAAAATCTACCAGAGAAGGAGCTTGATTCCACAGAATGACTACAAGGCCTGGGTCGGAGTGAAGTGGTGGGACTGAGCTTCTGGTGTCAGGACATGCTATGCATTTTATATTAATCAGTCCCTGAATTTAAGAGCAGCAACATGAAAAGTACTGATGCACTCACATCAGTACTTAACCACAGTGCTACAGTCAAGCACCAACCTGATTCAGGAATTTAGCATTGTTTTGGGCAACATCCCTTCCCCCTCTGTGTTGATGAGCTCTCTCAGGCTGGAGGATGTTGGGATGGAGATAAGTAGATCCACCCCAGCAAGATAAGATAAGGCATATTCTGTAGGGCTCCCCAGGAGCTTTGCAGTACTCATGGGCACTTACTGTCAGGAAAGGATGTGGATTCTTGGTATCAGTAGCAGAGAGAGGTACGTTCTTACAGCCCTAAACAAGGTACCCAAGCTCGAGAGTGGGGTTTGATATTTTCTGCTTGCATCTTGCTTGTTTAGTATGTTGAAGAAAGGCAAAAGAATGAGCTGTGGGTTGTTGGTCACTGAACTCTCCCACTCACTGCCTAAAAAATGCTATTTCATTGCCCTGTTGGGTATCAGGTCCCATTCTGGAGTCAAGTCCGTAACATGAGAGCCATGCAGTGTATTTCCATAAGGGATTTCAATCATTTGCAGAGAACACCTCATCTTGGGAAGCTTAACTAAGACTTCAGGCCTCTGATGGATAGGAATTGGAGTGCCCTGGTTTAATTGCAAAAATAAAATAAAAATCAGCACATGGATATAAAATAAAAAAAACACATATTTTAGCTCTATAAAATGAGCTTCTTGGCATGCATTACCATCAGAAAAAACTGAGAATGTGAAATAAGCCTCAAGACTGATCTTCAAGTAACCTCTGAGGAAAAGCATTACAAACATAAGCTAATTTTAAAAAGCAGGTGTAAGAACCATAAAATTCTTGCAGAGCTTATTTACTATTTTATACCAAGATCTATGTTTGTATAAAATATCATGAAAATTGCACCTAATTTACCACAGGTCATTTCTTGAATAAAAAGTAGGAAGAAAGGGAATAATAATTTGCATCTATTTTTATATTATTTTCATCATAGTAGGCAACCTACCCATAATAAAAAAATGCAGCAACTCTGTTTTGTAATGCCATGTTTATGGTATTGAATTATATGCAATATAATACGCATCAATGCCATATGGTGCATAAACAGTAAAATAAAGAGTACGAAACACAATGGCATTACAATTATTTAGTGCTATAAACACTATAAAGCATCAGAGATGCTAGTGAAGTTATGCTGAAAACTAAGCAGCTATGTATTTTCAAAGTTTTGGGAAACTTTACCAAGAACTACTCAGAATTAAGTATGTCCTACTTATAACTAGGGATGAATTCTCCACTGGTAAAGCAGCTTATTGACTAAATCCATGCAGATTCTTCCCATGAGCCACTGCACTACTCTCCAGTGCAAGCCCAGTAACTACTGTTAAGCAGAGTGTGATGAATGGACTTTAAAATAGTAATTAAAACAGCATTCACATACTTTGCATTGCTACTGGGGCTCTCCAAATATTCCAAACAGATTAATCAGTCCTCAATCAAGTTATAACATGTTCACAAAACATGGTGTGATAAGATGAGATATTCACTAAGTGAAAGGATTGAAGATTCGACTTGGCCTTATAAGAACATATGTGTTTGTGTGTTTGTGTTTTCTTTGCCTATAAAGCCAGATGATGAAGTTCCTGACTCCCTTCATTAGCGGTCTCTCCCATTCCACAGCACTCGTTACTCCTTCAGCAGTTCACTGCAAGACTGGTGCTGTAACCAGGACCGCTCACACATCTGAAAAAAAGCAACCTCCTATACAAAAGGTCCTGAATCCCACTTTGATGATTTAAATAAACTGCCAACCTGGGAGAAAAGAGAGTTAGTGTATGAATCACAGAATCACAGAATTGTAGGGGTTGGAAGGGACCTCTAGAGATCATCGTGAAGTTGGCTCTCCTGAAGTCCAGGGAAGCAATCCTACTCTTTGATTTGCTTCTTTCACTCAAGATCTTTAACTCCACCACTTTGTGATCACTACATCCCAAGCTGCCCCGACCTTCACTTCCCTAACAAGCCCATCCTTATTATTAAGAACAAGGTCCAGTAACACCTCACTCCTCCACCACCTGCATCAGAAAGTTATCGTCAACACACTGCAGGAATTGTTCGGAGTGTGCATGCCTGGCCATGTTGCTTACCCAATAAATATCTGGGTAATTTAAGTCCCCCATAAGAACCAGTGCCTGGGATCATAAGGCTACTTCCAGCTGCTTGTAGAAGGCCTTGTCAACTTCCTCCTCCTGATCAGGGGACCTATAATACACACCCACAACAGTGTCACCATACTAGCCTGCCGCTTAATTCTCACCCACGTGTATGTTTTGTTTTGTTTTGTTTTCCAAGTAGCTGCTCCAAATGGGTAAGCATAACTGCAACTGCCTACATGGAGGAGGCTCCCCTGGAGGAATTAAGGAGACGAATTTTCTAACCCGAAGAAGAGGTAGAGAGAAAATATATTTTTTGCAGGCTGTCCCATTTTCTTCTGAGTTTTCAAATAGATGTTAAAACTTATTTTGTGTCTAACAGGCAGAACATTCAGACCTGGTTGGCAAGAGGCAAAACCTGTCCACCTGAATGTACACAGTCCCTGCTGAGCCCTAATAATCCCTGCTATACCTGGTATGTGGATAAATTTCCCAATTTTAATGTAAGCCATAGGACTTTCATAAATACTGCATTTTTTTTTCCTCAAAGTATTAAAATAAAGAAAATATATTTAATATTTTATTTCCTTGCCCATCTTTTGGGGACGATAATTCAGTCTAGGTTAAAATAAGTATTAATAAATTTGTCATTAATGTGGAGGTATATTCAAGATATAGAAGTATTTTTGTTCTTCCATGCTGAAATACATTTGACTGATAAACCATGTCTTTATTGTAATTCTACTCAAGTCATGAGAGCACTGACATAAATATCAATGAAAATATTAACTGTTCTGTAAGTTATTTAAATATTACTAGTCGTGTCAGAGAAATATATTTGTAGATGTATCCTTAATTCGCTGGAATTACATAGAACAGGGTGCGGTCTATTGACTGAAATAGTACAAAACTATAACACAAATTTTTTTACTTCTCCAAAGAAATTACATTCATCATCTTAAGGGATGCCTGTGCATTACCAGTTAGATTCCATTGCACAACATATCCTGTTACACAACAATCATAAAATCAGTTTCCTTTAAAAGAACTTTTTTTCTTTTTTTTTCCATAAATTTTTATTTACTTTAGACACTGTACTTGTTCAGAGAAGCTCCAAAAACTTTTCTCAGATGTAACACATGTAACACTATGTTACGATCTCAGATGTCTAACTGAAAAAAAAAGAAAGAATATAAAATAATGTTTTCCAGAATTTAAATAAACATTGTTGTTACTAAGCAATGCTTTTATGTTTTCTTTGAAACATCACTTTGATATTTGAAGCAGTCATAGTTTGCTAGGACACAAGATATTTGAAAAACAAAGCACACATACTGGAAGTTCATGGAAGAATACAGCATGACAAAGCAAAGGCCAAATTCTATCTTCTTGGGCAAGTATTACAAAAGGCAATAGCTACAAAGAAACAGTGAAGAGGACAGTGTGCTTACATTTGAAGCATTTAACAGCATTCTAAATATGAAGGGAACAAATATTTTTTGTGTGCCATATCTAGCACACCAGATTACTATGGGCTTCTAGAAGAAACCCTGAAATTCGGGACTGTAATTGTATCAAGTATATAATATAAAACAAATGCTTACGAATTAAGTATCTCAAGTATTTTAATTCCTGCAAATTTCTAGTTTACAGAAAACATTTTATGTGATGAAGAGTGGTAACTATATAGTTGGGAAAGAAAAGCTGTAAAATTTTTTGGGATGGATATGTTTTTAAGAAGGATGGGAAACAGGATAGAGAAGGTGTGATAGCTCAATAGAAAACCATTTGTATATGCTTTATAGTACAGACAGTTGTAAAATAAAAGGAATGATAACAATGACACATTTTAAGTGAGCCTAAGACAAAAAGAAGAAGGAATAGAAATAGTTGTCTGCAACATAATTACCACATCAGCAATTAGACAGAAATGATGAATGAATTCTGAAACGTGACAGGTGCAGGAATTAATGATAAGCTTTGGGGAAAATCTGAAGGAAGATTCTATGAGTCACACAATCAGGCAATTATAAAAATATCCATCTTGATGTCTTGGATGAATTGTGAGAGCAGATATGAATCTGTTAGAAGACTGAAAGGCCTGCAGTCACCTAGCACTGGCATTGCTGCTGGATTCTCCACTCAGACTGCAACTGGGATCTGCAAGCTTCAGACCAGGCAGCTGCTTGTAGATTGGAAAGAAAAAAGAGTTCTTTAAATTGTTTCCTGTCTCTAATGTTGGTGTAATTGCCTTGCCTTGGTGGCAAGAATATGGCTCTTAATGCAAACTGTATTGAAGTCTAAAGTAAAAGGTGGAGTGGGGAAGCAATGTTAAAGATTACTTCTAAATTAAAAACCTACTGTGTTGTTGTAAGATACTGTTGGCTTGAATGACTCTAAGAGTAATTGCAAACAATTAAGATTAAATGGAAGAATGGAACTGAAAGAAACCCTGTAGACAGGCTATTATCTTTCCTCAGTGATCACAGATAACATTTGTGGTGTTCTGAAGCGCTAACATAGTGTCCCCAAACCACCTAACAATTCGATTCAGAAAATGTACATGATCCAAGCTTTACTGAAGTCAATGGAAGGGATACCTTTAACTGTAATCAACACTACAGTGTTGATTAGGTTTACTTTTTAGTTGTATTCTTCTCACTTCTAAATTTCTACCAGGCAAAAGATGCAGCAACTCGCCACTCCAAGTCAACATATTTTCTTCAGTCTGCATAGATATTTCATATAATATGCGTAAAACTACAATAACTACGCCACCAAAATTTGACCTTTGCAAACTATAAATAACAATACATACAAATACCTTTACATTGAAAAAACACCATAGAGGTCATTAAGTTCAAAAGTCAGACATGCATGCAACTATTGAGTGCTGCTGCCACCTTCAGGAAAGATATTACAAAAAACAAACAAATTCTAATTGGAGAATAGATAGTAAATAAATCAGAGATGTATGATGACATTTGCTAATCATTTTGTACTTCTGTGCCATTCAATTTCATAATGACATATAATGATCATTTTATTTTCCTTAATTTCCAAAGAAGTAAGTCCAATGTTAAGAGATTTAGTTAAGGCTGTTTAGACTCAGTGACACACATATTCCTAGCTCTTTAAGTTTCACCAAGAAAGATTTGTGGACTAGAAAACCATTTGATTGGCGTTTAGATATTTAAATAGTTATTGAATCTTAGTTTATTTTTGATTCACTGAGGCAGTCACTTTGCATTGCAGTATGGATTTTATTGTCTGAATCTCTGTTCCAGTAGTCACTTTTACAAGCACTCATAGAGTACCTATTAATGCAACCTGGTTCATAAAACATAGATGGAAAAATAAGTATATATTCACTAAGTTAAATTTTTAATCAATAACATTCTTGATTGTTACTGGACAGGATGGTTCTGAGCTGGTGCTTTATAATGTTATGAGAGAATCCTGTTGATTTTCTATCAGTTTTCCACTGATAGAGATTAGGAACAGCAATGTAACATCTTCAGTCTTTATGACGTATTAGCATTACTGAAGTGTAATTACCAAATAAGTAATCCTTAAACCGACTCAATTTTATTATCTGTGTAAGAGCTTACACAAGGCTTATATAGGCTTAGCTCTCACTAGTAAGATTCAAACTCATCTGATCTAACTACACTAAAATCTCGATAGCTCAACTCTCTTTTATAATTGAACTGAGGTAAATTCTGTGAAGACATGTTTTAATATATTTATTTCAAGTTCACTTGGAAGTATTAAATGTTCGAGCCTGCTATTCTCCTTTTGATTTACCCACTGTTTCCTTATTATTTGTTTTAGAAGAAAACATCTAGCAATGCGTTAGAATTTCCCTGGAGAGGACAGGGAGGGAAGGACAGATGGTTTCTGAAATAGAAAATTTCCTTTGGAGATTATTTAAATAGACTTTCCCACCAGCAGTAACATTATAAGCCATTTCCTTTTTGATATTTTTGATTAGATTATGACCCAGTGAACTTCTAATGCAGGTTCATTGTTCCTCTAAATTGGGAAATTTCCATGAATAATGATGTGAGAGGGCAATAAATGCTACATTGGTCACAGAACGATTGGTGAAGTGTCTTCATCTTTTATTTGAGGACTCAAGAGCTGCTTAAGGAATGTCAGAGTATTTAGAAAAGAGCAGAAGGCTTCTTGTGTTATCTCCAGACACAGATTTCACACTTATTTCTCCTTTCCTGACATCAGTATTAGTCTTAGTTCACAAAAAGCTAACGTGGGGATGTTCTGTCTCCAAATGGCCTCAATTCTGCTCAGGAATGGACTACAGAAAGCTGATTTTAAGAATACATCTTAGAGGGTTACTTTTGTTTGTTTGTTTGTTTGCTTGTTTTTCTTTGTTTGGTAAAGTACTGTTTCCTCTCACTTTTAGTTCTTCTTTGGTGTATGCTTCTTTGGCAACCTTATCAGACAAGCAAAAGCAGTCAGATTTCAATAGATACTGGTTATGGTAAGTTATTCTACCAAATATTCAAAAACCAACCACTTCAATTTGCTATAGCAAAGGTCATACTTACTGAGTTGCTGAAATTCTTACGTAAACATTCTTAGAGACACTAATGGATGTGTATTAACTACATAAAATCAGATCTTTATGTGCCATCCACAAAAGGGTGGTGGTCTTGTGGACAGTTCCAACAAAAGAAAAGAGGACAGAAAACAGCAGAGCACACCAGAAAGAGGGCAAAAAGATAAATTACATCCTTAGTGTAATGTGACTTGCATTAAGATGAGTTGTTTCTACCACTATTGCTATCTGTAAAGAAGATTCTTTATTGTCCACAGTTTTCACCTTTCTGAACTGCTATGCTGGAGACACTGTAGGAATATTTTAGACTTACATGAAGTTCATAGAACCACAGAGTCACAAAAACACAGAATACCCCCAGTTGTAAAGTACCCATAATGATCATAGAGTCCAACTCCTGACTCCAAGTAAGACCACCTAAAAAAAACAACAACAAACTGTATGTCTGAGAGCACTGTCTATATACTTCTTGCATTCTTTCAGGCTCCACTTCCCTGGGGAACCTGTACGTGTGCCCAAAAAGACTCTGGTGAACAATCTTCTCCTAACACCCAACCTGACCCTTCTCTGACACTGCTCTATGCTGTTCTCTTGGGTCCTGTTTCTGCCATCAAAAAGCACAGATAAACACTTGCTCCTCCGCTCCCCTCATGAGGAGCTGTAGGCTACTATGAGGTCTTGTGTCGGTCTCTTCTTTGGGCTGAACCAAGAAACCAAGGGATTTCAGTGCTTCCGTATACATCTTCCTCTCTAGACCATTCACCATCTTAGTAGCCCTCCTTTGGACACTCTCTAATAGTTTTATGTTCTCTTGTCCTGTGCACCCAAAACTCCACACAGTACTCAAAGTGTAGCCACACCAGTGGAGGGGTATTGGAATACTGGCATTGGAAGATTTGGAATAAACTGTTTCCAAATGCGGTAATTCAAATTTTATAGTATGAGAGAATCTTATTAATCATAGAATCATAGAATCCTTAGAGTTGGAAAGGACATTTAAAGGTCATCTAGTCCAACTCCCCCGCAGTGAACAGAGACATGCACAGCTAAATCAGATTGCCTAGGACTTAATCCAGCCTTGCCTTGAAAGTCTCCATGGATGAGGCATCAACCACATCTCTGGGCAACCTATTCCAGTGCCTCTCCACTCCCACTGTAAAAGAGTTTTTCCTTTCATCCATCTAAATCTACCCTCTTTAAGCTTAAAGCCATTTCCCTGCTAAAGGTCTGTCCCCTTCCTTCTTGTAGCTCCCCTTTAGATACTGAAAAGCTGCTCTCAGGTGACCTCATATCCTTCTCCAGGCAGAACAGCCCCCACTCTCTCAGCCTGTCCACATAGGAAAGGTTTCCCAGCCTTTCGATCATTTTTGTGGCCCTCCTCTGGATGCACTCCAACAAGCCTACGTGACTCTTGTACTGCGGACTTCACATCTGTAGTAATCAAATAACTCACATCCCTGTAGTATTTCACATTTTGAAACTTAGATTATGTGCTACACATTTGAAGAACTGGTGCATTTGCTTGTTCCTCTAAGTTTCTAAAATAACTTCAGATAGTACTATGATGATCTGAAAACCTGGAAATCCTACAAAAACTTGTTTGTATTGCATGTCTTCCTGATCTTCCTGAGGAGGGTTCTTCCTGTTTGTACTGCTGGGGAGAGAACATCTGGAGTACATTTCTGCATTGAGAAAGATGATCTAGCTGTAAAAGCAAGTGGATTTTCACCTCCGTGAAATCTACATGAATAATTTTTGTGATTTCAACCTCTCATGTGCTTGATGTCCATCCATATAAACATAATGCACTTCAGAATAGCATTGCTTACTCTGGACTATCACCCTCCAAAGGTATCTGCCTGCATTCACACTAATGATCATGCCAAATGACACCTGAGATCTGCTAGCTCTGCTAAGGAAGAAAGGCTCCAGGTTTCTGTTTTGGCTAAAAGCAGCTGGATGAAACACAAAGTGGGTGAGCATAGAAAGGAATAGAAGGGTTCTGGAAGCAGCACAGGTAGAATGAGAACAACTTCCCATGATGCCACTACAGTTGCAATTTGATGATTATTAAGATAGTAAAGGCAAACTAAAACAGAATGTATTTCACTAAGGACTAGGTATCCACAATATTACAATATCACACCAGAATGCCTTTGCTCTTTTCTCTTTTGCATTTATTTGTAGGACAAAATCACTGTGTGTGCTCATGCAGTGGGCACATATCCAGGCCTCCATACCATGGCAGAAGTTGCCCAGAGCAGTGATGGAAACCCTGCCCCTGGAGGCACCCAAGGTCAGGTTGAAGCAACCTAACCTAGGCTGTTCACTGCAGGGGAATTGGACTAGTTGATCTTTAAGGGTCCTTTCCAACTCAAATGATTGCATGGGCAATCATTTATAGGGCACTGGAAAAGAGAAATACTGCTGTAAATTGGAATAACATCAGTAAATGCCTACGACTCTGATGGAGGACCTGCACAACACAGACGGGTCAGAGCTGCCAGGGGCTCCCAGACTTGAGCCCTTACAAACCCAGCTAAGGACAGAACAGCCAAGTGAATCATGTCTCAGCACCTAATGCACTATACCGGGACACAAACGCAAACCAGCTACCCAAGCCCTGGGTTTTCCCTTGCGGCTGCCTGGGCGCTGGGCACTTCGTCACAGCGCTGAAAAAGCGTGTGTGTGGAGTGGGTAATAAAGATCGATTTTCATAAGGGGACACTGTCCCTTTACACAGTTTGGCCAACAACACGGAGATCTCACTGCACAGCCAAAGGACCAGGACCAGGACCAGGACCCGTCCACGGCCACAGCATCCCGTTCCCCGGGCCGCGCAGGGAGGAGCAGATAGCGGGCGGTCCCGCCGGCCTCTCGCGATGTTGCTAAGGGCCCTGCGAGACTAGGCTGGGCGCCGCCGGTTGCTACGGGCCGCGATCGGAGGAGTCGGGCGACCGCCGCCAAAGGAGCGCACCGCCGCCTCGAGGTGGTCGTGCCGGACCGGGGGCTCCGAGCGCGGCGGGGCGGGACGGGGCGAGGCGGGGAGGCGGCCGGTTCTGCCCCGGGGAGGGCCGCCCTCTCGTCGCGGGGAGTGACGGGGCCTGGCCGGGCTGCGCCCAGCCTGGGGCTACGGGGAGGGGGTTGGAGGAGGGTGTTCTTTCATGCTGGTCATAGTGCGGGGTGAACTCGTGGACTGTGTTCTTCCTGACGCTGTTTTCATACTTGTCGTGAGAAATCTGGTTGCTCCTAAACATGATGGGCAGTTGAAGCGGTTGACGATAAGAAATGGGGGGAGGTGGGGGTTGTGAGCCATGCTCCCGTGGGCTGGATTTGATTGGTCGTTGCTACACGTGTTACATCAGTGTTGAACGTTATTGCTCAGGCAAAGGCTTCTGAGAAATCTGTCCTTCGGATGGATAAACCCAGGCTGCAGCAGGGCACTTCTTCCATCGCCCCACCATCGTCCCATAGGATTTTTGTTTGTAGAGCGCTTTCACTACAACAAATTTGAACTTTCAAGGTGTGCACATGCTGTGTTTGGTGTGTTTTAGCAAGGAAATGGTAATTTAGATTTTGCACGGAAACAAATGTGCCTGCTGAATAACCCAAACCACACGCTGCTACAAGCCAATGTTAAGATAAGCAAGTTAGTGCTTATGTAAGTCACATAAGACATTTCAAAGGGAGCTAGAGATAAAACTGCAATATTTCCATACCCTGTCTCCATGAATAATGTGAATGGTGCTTTGCAGGGATTGCTAACTTGTATTCAAACACCTACACCTCTAAAAATGCCTACTTGCACCAGATATTGAGGGAGTTTTGGTTATTTGTTTTTGTTTTTCTACTTCAAGGGTTTAGGATGATGTTAGGGTCAAAATACAAGATTTATGAGAGTGGTTTATATAGACCTAAAGTGAATTGACTTTGATTAAATGCCAAGAGACTGATTCTTAAGGCAGGGGGACTGCAAACCAGGGAGTTAAAAGAATATCACATGAGATTAGAATTATTATTATTTTTTATTTATTTTAATACTGTTTCCGATAAGATGATTGCATTGATGTTGAATTATGTTTGATCAAAATTAGATATTTAGCATCTGTAGTTCTTGCCACAGAGAACTACAAACTCAGCTATCTATAAAGCTACCTTTATTAAAGGGTAACTTTTCAAGTTGGAGCTTGATGACTGATTTATTTTTTTTTAAGTTTCCTGAAGTGATTTATTACATTGTCTTTAACCAGTGTGCATATAATTTATTCACAGGTGTTTGGAGTGTTTTTTGATAGATTTTTTTTTTTTCTGACAGTTCTCTAAATCATTCTTCCTCAAATAGATTAGAAATACATAAAGTAGAACTAGCATTAGATACTGGAACTTTGGCATGTAAAGAAGTTTAAGCTGTGCATGATTTCTAGTTAACTAGAAATTGAGGGGTTTTGTTGGGTTGGCAACCCTTGAAGATTGAACCAGAACACTGTCTTCTGGACTTAACGTGCATTTCCCACTTCTGCTGTTCTTTGTTTTTCCCAGTAGCTGTAGTGTTGAAGTGGCAGGACTCTGCCAGGTCACTGCTGTTGATACTGTGGGGAAATAAAACATTAATGGCAATTTCACCAGATTCTTGTTGCTTGCAAAAGCTTCCAGCACCTACTGTGACAGGCACTGCTCTAGCTCTGAGTAGAGGGATACAGAAATCAGAACTGGGCAGCAACAGTGCATAAGAAGAAGGTGAGAGGCTTTTAGAGATTTGTCATCAAGACAGTCATTCCATTTACTTCTTTTCTTTTGTAGTTAACAAGTAGTCTTCATGAAGCTAAAAACAGAAGCAAAATACTCAGACTTTTTTTTAATGCATTAAGAATGTTGTACTAAGAAAACCCATTAAAACTGATTTGGTTCTGTTGATTACAGTTTGTTGGAAGATAGTCACTATCAAACTCTTCCTGTTTGTAACCATATGTTTTGATAGCATCATCTCATCCTTGTGATAACAGGCACAAAACTTGAGGGTTTTTGTTGCATCTTAAAGTATGAATAAAAAAAGAAACTATGAAATCATGTTATTCTTAATTTACTTCTTACAGATGTCTCAATTTACAAATGAAGATGAAGCTCAGCTACAATCCATGCTTAAACAATTGCTGCAAAGTGTGAAGGAAAAAATCTCTGGGGCTTCGTCAGCGGAATGTGCAGAAAAGATTCTCTTGCATTTGGAGGAGACTGATGAAAATTTTCACAAGTAAAAATATTTTTGCTGTTTTTAATATTCAGGAGGAGATAAAATATGTTGAATGTGGTATTCATGGAAAATGTTCACAATTTATATCAATATGTGAATAAATATGTTATGTATTTTTTATAGGGACTCCTGTCAACAATCAAATCTTGGAAGCTGTTAATTTAGAAAATACAATAAATTGTTAATTTTTTTTACTCTTGGAGATACTTTATTGTTACTATAATCATCTTTTAAGTTTCTCTCTTGCAAGCAACTCATTAGTTACAACTTAACTTTAATGCATGTGCATGTTTAGAATATGGTGCTAAATGCACATACAAATGGACAAATATCCACTGCGATGTGGAAAAGAGAGACACAGTGTCCTCAAAAAGCAAATGAAAAGGAAATTTGAATGGCTTTGAAGTTTAAATGCGGTGATAGAAATTGAGACTTTTTTGGTTTGCTAGTTTTTTACTGTATAAGTAGCTGATACAGTTCTGATACATATAAAATTTAAATCTTGGAGTTTTCTCAGCAGTTTTTTTTTTCTGCTGGAAATTTCTTTGTAAGACCAGCTAGATCTGTGTGACTTACTTCTGAATGTGAAGAAGTATTTTTGAGATGTCTGAAACACTTGTTAGGAAATGTTTTTAAGGTGCATAAGGTAATACCAGGATTCCAAGAAGACACAAACTCAGTGATCGTTGTGTATGTCAGAGTAAAACTGTCACTACAGAAGTGTATACCATGGGGAATATTACTGTCAAAAAAAAAATAATCCAAAACCAGCAGTGTTTTATGAAATCTTTTACGAAATGGAGACTTGGACAATTTCATTATTGCAGATGTTAAAAGCTAGCCTAGAAATCAAGAGAATTCAAATAAATGTGTTTACATCTTTCTTGAAATGAATTTCCATTACTTTCTTTGAGAACAGAAGTGAGGTAGGAAGGGAAATAGCCAGGAAATGGAAAAAAAGAAAAGAACTGTTACACCTGATAGAACTAGAGGTAGACAATTCAATGATAAAGTATGTATCATAATACAAGATAATTTTCTGTGTTTTTTTTTTTATATCTTCAATATAATGTGTTTTTTTTTTTAATATATAACCAAGAAAAGCAAGAGCTGCTAACTTGTTAATAGTTGCTTTTATTTACATGTTATATCTGTGCTTCTGTACTTAGATGATTAACTGATTGGAGAATTGGAGCTTGATAATCTTCATGGTCCCTCCCAACCTAAGGCATTCTATGACATGATTGTATGATTTCTGTTTGATTATTTTCTTACTGTGAAATTTTTGAAAGTAATGCAAAGTAGTTAGAGATCTGCATTTGATAAAATGAAGTTTTAAATGAGATTTCTTGATGCTTTGGTTTTGTCTACAAAACCTTAACAATGTGATACTGTTCCTTCCTACTCTATGTGCAGTATTGACATCAGTCTTTATTATGTGTTTTCACAGCTGAAGTTTATTTCTCTGTAAATCCTTTCCTTAAAGTAAGATACCTATGGGGAAAGATGTTAATACAAAGTTGAAAATGCTTGAGAATGATCACAAAGTAATGCTGCATTTCAATTTTGGATATTTGTTTCAGCTATGAATTTGTGAAGTACCTTAGACAATATATAAATAATTCTCTGGGCTCTGTGATTGAAGAAGAATCAGAAAAGTGTTCTTCTGCTCAAAATCGGAGTGAAGTTTCTGGCTATGATACTCTTGTCCAACATGTTACCAAGAAGACACGTGAATCAAAGCAGTGAGTATATGCACATAATTCACATCTTTATTTCTTTATCTCTCTTACCTTTTGTCCTATCACTAAAAGAAAGTGAAAGAAAAAGGGGGAATGGTTTTAAACTCAAGGAGAGAAGGTTTAGATTAGATATCGGGGGGAGGTGTTCTCAGAGAAAGAGTGGTGAGGTGCTGGAGCAGACTGCCCAGAGAGGCTGTGGATGCTCTGTACCTGGAGGTGTTCAAGACAGGGTGGGATGGGGCCCTGGGCAACCTGGTCCAGTACCAGATTTAGAGATGGGTGGCCCTGCCTGTGGCAGGGGAATTGGAACATGATGATCCTTGAGATCCCTTCCAATCCAAGCCATTCTATGATTCTGTGTTTGTATGATTCTATGACCTGTATTCAAGACCTTGAATCAGGATGGCATGTTCTTTTCTGGTTCTGTTTGATGCTTACAACACAAGAACTGAATAAGCAAACAGTAGCAATAATTAGAACTGATGTGTTGTCTCAGGCACAGATATTGCCTTCAAATAGTTTCACGTTGTTCCTGTTTAAGAACCTCTCAGGATAGGATTATATTGATGGTGATTTCCATGAATGGTTTTAGAAGGGCGAAAGAGAGCCTTACTGTAGTTTTGAAATACAGTTTCCTGAGTCATTAAGGATACCTGCATATTTTCATACTCATTTTGGATATTTTTATTCTCGCTGTTGTTCATCCACTGCTTTCAGATCTAAGTAATGTTATGCCTTATTCACTTTTCATGACCTAATTAGTTATGTGGGATTTTTGAATTTGTAACTTCTATGCTCTAATATGAAAATCCTCTTTACTTTCAAGATACAGAGAAATGATGCATGCCTTGAAGAATGTCATGATGGTTGTGGTAGAGTCTTTAATTAACAAGTTTGAAGAAGATCAGATGTGTTATATGGGGCTGGATAGTAAAGCCAAGAAAAAATATCAAAGTGATTTTTATACAGACAACTATTCTGACAGTGACTCTTCGTTCAATCAAGTAAATGCATTTTCTCTCTCTGTTATGAAGTAAGCATGATACTGCGGAATTTCTGCTAGTGGAGATTGAGAGGCAGCCCTAGAAAATGATTAATCCTTCCTATCTTTGATGTATTTGAAAATGAATGAAATGCCATTCTTACACTCTGAAGAGCTCATACTAGCTGCTTGACCTTTAGGCAGCATATACTAGAGGTGAATTGTTTATATATATTCTAAAGTACCTATGCAGGTGTTGCATAGACTAAGAGAAGATAATAGTTAAAGCTGTTTTTTATTCAATTTTTTGTATTTTTTCTTTAAGAACCAAATAACATGTACTTTATTTCTGGACTGGAATGAGTAATAAGGCATTTTAAGAAGTTACAGGAAACTTTTAAGTGAAACGAAGCAAAATTCATAAGGGAAAATATTATTTCCGTAAATTTAATGTTGTCCAAATCTCAGAAAATAGTTAACAGCTGTACTAATTTAACATTAAATTCAACATTTTGAAGTTCTAATAATTAAAAGTAAATTAGATGCAGAAAGACTGATGATTTTAATCCACTATTCAGTTTAATAAGATAAAGGAATGATCATTGTATAATGTATATTACAGAGTTATACATTCATGAGTCAAGAACAATTGCAGCTGCTTGTGGAGAAGCTTGACCCTCTTCAGCCTAAGGAAGTAAGTTTAAAATAAAAAATAAAATGTTGATACAAATTAATGTTTATGGCATATTGGAAAACAGTCTGCGTATTATAAGTGGAATCTTCATATATCTTGGCTTCAGTGTTGTAAGTGCATGGCAGTGCAGAATTTCATTCGTCATAGCAGGCTCTAAAACTATTTGCAGCAAGCATCATATTTTTTTTTTTTGGTCAGGATTTTGAGTGTTATCAGTGAACATTTTTTAGTTTATAAAAAATTGTTACATGAGAATTAAAGTTGCTGAGCCATGTTTTTTACGTATGTATCCTTTGATCTTTTTGATAAATTCCATGTTGTCCTTTGTGTTACACCTCAGAGAGAGATGCCTACAGATTTGCCAACAAGCCAGGTTGAATGTGTAATGTCCAAGTTAGGTTTGCCTTTCTGTCAGTGGCAGTGCTAATTTGGGTCTCTGACCTCCACTCAACTGCTCATGTTTTTTGGAAAAACATTATTATTTTGAGAGCACCCTGTCTTATAAGATTTGCTTGGGATTATCTGGCAGTTGAAAACATCATGTTAGGTTTAACAAATCCTTTTATCTACTATACTATTGCTTCATAATGTGTGTGTGTTTTTTTTTCCATCTCACGGACATAGTTTTTTTCCCTAATCACTGTAAGAAAGTATTTTAGGACTCCTTATCAGTTGTACGGCTAAGTCAAGTTGTTCTTTCCCCCAAATTAAATTGTAAATAGCTTATTTGAAAAGTTGCTCTGGAAAGATTGGTGTTGTTTATCTTTCTGACCCTTCAGGTTCGCCTAGAAGCGTTGCAGACGCTGTGCTTGGCTCCTCCATCTGATGTACTGAACTCTGAGTGTTGGCCAAATCTGCGTAAGCACCTAATGGTGTCCCTGTCAGATCCTGATGCAATGTTCAGTGTAAGTGAGCGTTCTGTATATAGTTATTAGATATGTAGCCATAGTAAACAGTACTGAAGAGGAACAAGAAGTTACAAATATATTATGAGCAGTCTGACAAGGTTCTAAGACATTTGTTATTTGTGTATGTGTCTGATAAAGTTTTAGATGCTAAAAAAAGACCTGTATGATTCCCACAGGTCTTGTTTTTAAGGATTACAGCAGGACATCAGTAGATTTTTAGACACTGCAGTACTCTTTTAATGTGTTTTTAATGAAGGATGAAGAAGTTTGAATGTTTTTAAAGAAAACAAAATGTTAGCAAAAATCTTCTGTAAAAACGTATCTTGTTAATATATGCCCGACTTAAACAGGAAATACTTCATAATGATGGGAAAATAATACACAATAATATAGCACAGGCAGTGAACAGGAAAAAGTATGGTAGCTCCTTAAACTACTTTCAGATTATTTATTGTGCCAATTAAACCTTTTTTTTCCTTCCTTTTCTGAATTTTAAAATAATTTTCAGATAAATGAACGTTGCCTGAGGTGCTGTCATGTACTACTCTTTCTATTTAGAAAATCTACAACTGCTTTAAAAACAATGCTGGTTACAAGTCATTGGCATGTTTAATGACATAAAAAGCATTAATGTTAACAGAAAATTACAGTAATATTCCCCAATCAGCTACTTTGTATCTTAGTGAGGCTTTGCGGTGCTGCTGTCAGTTGAAGTATTCAGTTAAAATTTCTCATGTATGTAGGTTTCTGTAGTAGCAAGCTGTATATTTATAAAATATATTTCACATCTGTAGAGATAACTATGTGAAGAATAATGTCACTATATATTGTTTGTTTTGTAACACTGACGTGCAGTCCCTTGACTATGTAATACAATGCTTGCTTTTTCTCTCTTAGGAGAAAATTCTTAGGTTTTATGCAAAAACCTTTTCTTCATCTCCATTCAGTATGACAAGAAAAGTCTATACAAGTTTAGGTATGTGCATTAAATTACGTTATTGAATTCATGAGTCATGTACTTCCTGAAAAATATTTCCTTCTGCTGTGAAACTGTATAATACAGTCTGTTTTACCAATCTTGCCATCGAGCTGAGCAGTTTTTTTCTTCTTTTTTAGCACAGCATTTGAAGTTGTACTTCCTTTCTGGAGAATATTCTCTTCGTATTTCATCAGGTCTGGATGTGTCTAACACAGAAATAAATCATATACTTAAAAAGGTATAAATAAACTTCTCATGCCTTTTCTGTTGTTTTTATCTTTCTGTTGTTTTATCTTTTCTGTTGTTCTTAAAATATAATGGGTAATTTTAAATATTATAATACTGTTAACAGGTTCGTCTTTTAAATGAATACCAAAAGGAAGCTCCATCTTCCTGGATTCGTTATCCAGAAAAGTATGTCACCTTCAATAATCTGTTGTTTCTTAATTTATAGATGTTTTTCAACACATAATTTGATGAATGTAATTTTAGCAAAATACCTTAAAAGGGTGCGCAAATAACTTGTCAGTCGAAAGAGATAAAGTAATAGAGGAAAAGTGGAATGGGGTAGTTGCATAGGAGTGACCACGGATCACATTAAGCTGCTTTTTAGGCTTTCAGGGTGTTTTACTAAGTAACAAGTGTGACATTTTGTGCTTACAAAATATGCAATTATATAAGAAAGTGCAACTTAATATTGTTCATTTCATTTATGGTAGCATAAAGAATCAGTGTCCTTATAAGATTGAGTTAAAGATGACATGCTTGATATTTAAGTTTTACCTAAACAAGGATTTACAATAAGTTTTGGTTTAGAATATTTCTGACAGATTGAAGTGATTTTTTTTTTCCTTTTTTTTTTCCCTATTTATGTCATAAGGTACATGGAGAAAATAGTGGAGAGTACCTTGTCTCTGTTATCAGTAAAACATGATCCTAATCATCCTGTCTCTCCAGACTTCCTAAGTCCAATCTACTTCCTGGCTCTGCTAGATATCAAGGCTGTATGGTTTAAAAAGTGGACGGTAAGCAAAAAGAAAGCAGAAGAAAATCCCATCAAACTTGTTGATTTCAGACGTATCTTGAAAACTTAGCTTTCTAACTGTTATTAGCACAGGCCTACTGGGATGTTGTGGTTACAAGCTATAATAACAAGAAGTGCAATTAAAGAAATCCATGGGGTTTTTTTTAGGCACTTAGGTCCTTTGCCTTTTGACATTAGTCTCTCCCTTTCTCAAGAGTAAAATTAATACGTATTAAGCTACACAAATTGTCTGCTCCAGTGGATGTTAGAGATTTTTGCAGTCTATCATGTATAAGCTTATAATTTACAATTTACTTAACAGCGTAAAGCATGTAAAACGCTTCATCCTTGTTACTGATTTTCATTTTTACTGTATGTTCTGCTGCACGTTCTGTGGAATTTTTCTGATTAATCTTTTTTTCTGTCATCTTAATCTAAAGCAGAGGCCAGGTTGAATATAATACTAGTTTAAGCAAACTGGAGTTCAATAAATTGAATATGTATTGTGCACAGGATCACAAATGGGGCAGAATTTGAAATAATTTTGACTTTTTTGATTCAAAAGTAAGATTTATATATTTGGAACTGATGCTCATTCTTCTGTGTTCTTTTAGCATGCTCATTATAGCAGAACAGTGATACTTAGTCTTTTGGAAAAGAAATATAAATCTTTGGTAAGTATTTCCCAAGGATATTTCTGTTTCTTGTTTTTGCTTTGTTCTTTTTTGTCAGAGTTGTTCCATGTTCATTTTCTAGATGAGCAATTTTTTAAAATTAATTTTATCTTTGATTAAATGTACCGATTTTTAATACAGAAGTGTGTGACCTGCTCTGAGTAAGTGTAATTTTAAATGTCATTGAATAAGTGTTTAAGTTGGATTATTATCTGTTAATTCCTTATGTTGCATTCTTATTTATAATTATTTCTGTTCCTGTATAAAGACAAAATGTTGCATGAAAAAATGCAATAATAACTCTACTGAATTTGGGTAAAGTGGATCAGAAAAAAATTCGTATTGTTGAAAGTGTGATATGAACTGTTGAGGGTTATAAGTGTCAGCAAATTAAGTCACGTGCCATGCAGCTAAAAGATTATGATAGGAAGTCTATAGGCATGGCAGTTTTATGTGATGTATAAGCATAGAGCAGGGTGGTTTTATGTAATGTTGTAAAGGTTAAGGGGGCATGGTGGTGGGTTCTTTTGGGGCGCGTCTGTAAGTTTTTCTTTGTCAACCTGAAGCAATCAAGAGATCCTAAATATAGCATCTAAAGATAGTTCTGTTTTCATGTGCTATGTTGTGTTTCAATTCTAACTCCATGTTGACAGAATTTCAACTTTTATATACAGTGATTATATTCTGTGAATAATATTACATAATAAAGCTGGAAGCACGCAGTAACCAACCTTAAGGTTTATTAGATATAATTTTGACATTTTTCACATATGCATAATGGAAATCTTCCGTACTAATGATCATATGGCAATCATGGATTGTTATTAACTTCTCAAAATGCTTACAGTTTCTCTGTATTCTTGTTTATAGGTTGGTTGATTGATTTAGCATGCTTACACAACTGAAGCTTGTGTTAATGTGTTTTAATAACCCTGTAAACTTTTGCATCCTTTTTGTTATCCCTTCCAAAGCACCAAAACATGAAGTAGCTGCAGTAATGTGAATTTTTACATTCTTATGCTAATGGGCAATACTATGATATGAAAGTAAATACATTTATTGTAAAATGACTAGTATTGTGTTATGTCCTCTGTTTTCCTACAGATTAATGCAGCTGTCCAGCAATGTCTTGATTATTTTGAATTTTGCAAGGCAGCAGTTAGTAAAACTTGTAGAGTCAATGACTTCTCTCAGGAACATTCTAGTGAGTCTTTTTGCATCTACTGCATTATAAGCTCATGCAATTCACATTTCAGTATCTTTGAGCATGCTATCCTGTTTGCTCTTTTTCTTAAACAAATGTTTTATGTATGGCTTTTGAGAGACCACTACTAGTAGCTGTTAATTATTTATACTTTCTGATTTTATATGTAAAGTGATCTATATGTATTATAGATACTTTATAGGAAGTAGCCACATATTGTAACATAAGTTAATGGAGTCAAGGACTAATTTTTTTCGTATTATCATTGTAGATAACGAGCAGAAGTTTTTTTATACTGGATCAGAGTTGCAGTACGTATATTTTGTTCATTCACTATGCCTTTTAGGCAGATTGTTGATCTATAAGCAAGGCCGAAATCTCTTTCCAGTACAGCTGAAAAACAGAAAAGGTAAGAGGGAGGGGTGAGGAAAATGAGACATTTTGAGCAACAGTATATTTAAGTATAATATATAACAGTATTTAAGTATAAAAATACTTAACATATGTTTCTACTGCACTATTGTAGACATTACAGGATGAAGTTTTGCTTTAGCAATTCTGTGCCTGCCAAACTTCATTAAAAGATGACATAGATAATTTTCAGTATCAACACTGTTTTTTAATCTTTGATGGATATGGTTGAATTGAACTTTTTTTTTCCTAGTACTTAATATATATATTAATTTCATGTTGAAGGAGAGTTGGATCAGTATGTGAGTCAGTCTTTGTAACTATGAGTAATATCTTTTATCAAGGCAGTCAATATAATTGGTTGGAAAGAGAAGTGTTCAGAGATTTTGCATGTGAAACAAAATCAGTACTTCAAACTAAGAGTAATTGGTTTAAAAATATGCTTAATTTGACTTAGAATAAAAGAATATAGAGGAAAAGATTGATAGCTATGAAACAGAGGTGTTAGTAAGGACAGGAGAGATGAGATGGAAAAGCCCTTGGAAGTCCAGAGAAATCCACATTTAGTTGATACACTGTGTATTCATAGTGTTCCATTACGTTAATATCTCTATTAATCCAATATAGAATTAATTGCAGTTCTAGGTAGCAGTTCTTATGTCTATTAAAGATTTTTTTATAACTCTAACTTGAGGATCAGAACTTAAGAGACCCAGTATAGGACAGTTGTAAGGAAGGAACATCCACTCACTGATTCATTTTTTTCATTTAATATATTATCTGTATAACTCCATTTAAGCAGTGATCCTTTGATGCTTACTTTTTTCTCTCCCCTACAAAAGTAACAGGCTCATCCTCTGTGTTCTAAGTGTCCTTTGCTTCATGGATACCAACTCTTTCCTCACAAATTTATGAAATTGAAGCCGTACTTGAATTTTCAGAGTGTTCTTTTCTTTTTTTATAGATTGTATATCCCTGACTGATCTGTTGGTATTATTTACTCAACTTATTTATTACTCTCCAAGGTACTCAAAGGGGGTTTTGATGGCACATACAGGTAAATGTTTTTAATATATGCTAAAATGTATAATAATAACGAGGCCTTTGGTAACATTTAAAAAAATAATAATTTGGGTCTGTTTGTTGTGCAGACTTTTATTTCCCTTTCTCCGTAACATTTTCTCTCTCCCTATAGCTGTTAAATCAGTGCTTAATGAAATTGTTATTTATATAACATTTACATAGGCTACATATAACTTAATACATACATTCCTAATTCTTGTGTTTGCCAGACAATTATTCTCCAGCAAGTCTTGTTATGGAGATTCTGCAAGTTTTTTGCGATCAAACAGGGTGTGCTGCTGACTGCTTATATACGGATGCAGTGTTGGATGCCCTACTTGATCCTCTTCAAAGTTTACTGAATGATACAGAGGTTTGTAGTAGCCTTCAAAAAAATTTTAAAATCTGTAGTGTGTTATATGTTTAATACATTTTCTGTAGAGAAAATTTATGTAGTCGTGTGGTAACTTCTGTAGTATTTTCTATGTTAGCTATTATAGTATACCCTAAATAGTATATTGTCATTTTCATTTATCGTTTAATGTCATTGTAATTTTCTTATGGTTTTCTTCAAATCTTGTGAAAAATAGAAAAAAAACTGAACTGTAGTGAGATTATTCCCTTTGGAAACTTTTTTTTTTTCCTATGCTTTTTCTTGTTTTATGTGTTATCTTTCTAATCCACTCTGTCTGCTATTTAAAAGGAAGCTTACTTTTATTAGTTTCTAAATTCAGCTGACAACTTGAAATTAAACGTATGTGGGCAAAATACACAATGCTTTATGGAAAATTACAGTTTTCTGATTTCTTGGTAAAAGGAAGAGATTTTTTTAGAAATCCCTCTAAGAACTTTAAAAATCTTGTAAAATGCTGTCTACCTTTAACTATTTGAAAATCTAGTTGAACTTGTCTGGCAAGGGGGTTTAAATTTCAGCCTATCCTGTTGTTTTTGTTTTGACAAGATGTTTTCATTGACTTAGGTGACTATAAATCTCAAGAAAGAGAAATTGAGGACCTGGATCTAGTGTGCATTAAGAGCCTGAGCTATCATATTTGTGAGAAATTAATAGAAGTTTTTAGTTTCCTGTTACTCAAGTGTTTAAAAGACAGTCTAGATTCCTAACTTTAATACCTCACCCAGATTCCTGATTTAATATCCTCCTGATTATTTTTTCTGATCAGTTTGTGTATTTTTCAGAAAAGATTCTTCATATTAATGTCTATAAATATGTTAGTCTATCAAAAATATTCCAGTGCTTACAGCATTTTCAAATATTTTAAAGTATTTACATCTATAATGTTCAAAATAATAGCACTGAAAAATTTGATCACATCAATACTCTTAGCTCTTTTGCTGGTGTCTGTACTGAGTTATGTAGCATCATATACACATTTTATTTTAAGGCTATCTACGGATACTTTTCAGGATTAACACTTCAAGTTCTCTTGATTTTATTGCAGGCTGCAAAAAATATAGTACAGATTTTTTAAAGGACTAAAAATGGTTGAGCCTGAATATACTTTGGACACTGATTATCGAATTAAAAAAACAGTTCTAAGATAATAACATACTGATTGGCTGTGAATGAGGGCTAGGTAATCCTCCAAGCAGTCTTTATGGTCACATTGGATTTTAAAGTGTTATAGAGAGATAAATATATACAGTATTAATATTTTGTTGGTGAGATAATTAATTCAATCTTTCAGAGTTCTTCATTTTCTCTTTGTTGGTGTGATATCCAGCTGTCACTCGTAGGTAGCTGAATTCTCCCAATTATAAGAAATCATGCAACTAAGTAACTGATTTTTTTGAAACAACAACAACAACAACAACAAACAAAAAAACAAGTTATAGTCAGGAATATTTAATGTCCAGTTGCTGTAGCCTGCTGTGTATATTTTGTGAATCTGAAATGAATCTGAAATGTGCAATGTTTCTTCTAATGAAGGTACAAGTTATTTTGTATCCGATCTGTCAAATCTACAGCTAGGAAAGATAGGCAGCCAGGGTAACCCTTTATCTTTTATAAGAACTGTTACTAGTTTTTGTTTCCCAAGCGAAGCATTGGCATTTTGTAGACGCCTGGGAATCAAACATTGCGTTGGAGAACGTGTCTCTCCAGTGCTGAATTGTGCCTGTCTTGGACCCTGAGGCATGCAGCCCCACGCCTGGCTTCAGTTGAGAATAGAAAGCATTGGAGATGCATACAGGACTCCTTAGCTGCAATGGTGGGCCTAATGAGCAAACCCTCATGTTATTTGGTCTGTGCATCTGCTCTAATTAAGAGCAAGGACTTACTTTGCCTTTTAAGCAGAATGGTATTGCATATCTCAAGTAGAGAGAGAAACTCAGTGACTATGAGCAAGTTGTCAGAAGGATTTGTTTGTGAGCAGTGGCTTTGACTGTTTGGGTTCTTTAGTCTCTGAGTTGCTGCTGAAGTGTAGCTAGTACAGAACGTAGTACTCACACTGTAAGTGAAGTACTGTGTGTTTTTTTATTTTTTGTCTTGCACAGGGAAAGCAAAATAATACTATTCTGAAGTGAAAGTGATAGCGTAGCATTCTCCTTTACAATTCTAAGCAGCTATATGCAGTAATCTAAAAATAAAATGTCAGTTCTTTTAACCCTCAGATGCACAGATAATTTTAATCAGAAAAAACAAGGTCCCAATAATATTTATTTCTGATTACATTGACTGCTGGCATTAATAGTAAATTCCTTAAATTGTAAAGTAATAAGTCTTTTCTTTGGTGCACTATATAATACACAGAGATACCTATGAGAGAAGCAGCAGGAGCTGAATTGCATAGCAGTGTGAAAATCCCTTCTCCCATGAGTCCAGCTGTCCTTGCTGAATAACAGAAGAGTGGAAAGGATTTAAGCAGTGGACTTCAGCTTTAGGGTAGTGGTACTTCATCCTGCTCTGACATACTAAGCATTTAATAAATGCCACTTGGAGCAGTAATCCCCCTTAACTCATCTGTGCCTAGAATTGATCTCACTGTTGACTCCACTTTTTTCTTGGGTACAACATCTGTTTATAAATCTGGGTAATTTGAAGTTTCTGGATGAGAGACTCTGGTTATCTCATGACTATGTGTTCACAGAATCACACAGTAATTGAGGTTGGAAGGGCAGCTCTGGAAGTCTTTTGGTGTAAACAGAGCTACCAAAGCCTCTTGCACAGGACTGTATCCAGATGGATTTTGAATCCCTTTAAGGAAATGATACAACCTCTCTGGGCAACCTGTGCCATTGCTTAGTCACCCTTAGAGTAAAAGAAAAAAGCTTTTCCTCATAGTTAGACTGAGGCATACAGGCACGAACAGTTTTGGTGACCACATTTAAGACCCTAGAATAAAATCTACAGAATCACAGCTTCTGTATACTGACAGATGCTGGGAACATTTTCTCCCTAATTATCCTGGGCTCGGCTGACTGGGGGTTAGTGT
The DNA here is from genome assembly GCA_013399175.1 of Odontophorus gujanensis. NCBI lineage: Eukaryota > Metazoa > Chordata > Aves > Galliformes > Odontophoridae > Odontophorus > Odontophorus gujanensis. Next base: position 86,725 of record VXAB01012079.1, read on the forward strand.
CAATTTAGGTAATGGAGAGAGCTGTTTGAGAAGGCTTTGTCAGAAAATCTCAGCAGATACTCCCCACCCCCCAGCCCCAGCAATCCAACTATGTCTCTGCTAATAAGCCTTAGGTTGACTCAGTCCACCTTCCTCTCAGGAACATCTTTAAGTTCTCACTCTTATTTCCTGCTTGTACTGTGTTATGGCAGCACTGAAGCCATGTGTCCCATTGATTTGAACCCCAACCCATAGACAAGACTTAGCTTGTTTGACCTCAGGTCTTGCTTGTCACTGATGAGTTGCATGGTGATCACTGGGCTATATCTAATCCTAATTGCTCATTGACTCAGCTTCCTGGCTTAAACTCAGACCTCCTTTGTCGCAGTAGAAGGGATCTGAATTGTTAGGTGAACCTGGTTGCCATCGCAAACCTGATCTACTCCTTTGCTTGTGTGTAGAAGGACTGCCTGTCCATCTCATGGAGAGCCACTGCCTCTGGATGCCTCCTCATCACTCTTAGCTTGCTGTTTCCCTTGCAGAGCAACCTGCCCTTGCTGCTCCCTGGCACCTTCTTTGTGTGGAGTACTTGTGTTTTGCTTGTCTGCCATTATGAAAATGAGTTCATATACTAATGAGTAATGGCCTGTTTAGGATCTATTCAGGCAGGACAATCACTAGTGATAGAACCAGACCAAACAGTCTGAATCCAAGCTGTAAACATTCAGGCCCTCTTTGTTACAGCTCTGTTGTTCAGTGCTCTGATATGAACAAGAAATTGGCAGGTGACTTTTGTTTTGCTCCAGTGGGGGAGGCTTCCTCATGATTACAGAACAAGTGGCTGTTAAGGCTTACCACTGCCTGGATATAGGTGGACACAAAAGGTCTTCCTGTGAAACTGGAATTCCATATCTTGCTGAAGAGTTGCCAATGCATATGCTGCAGAACGAGAGTTAGCATGTGTCTCACCTTGACTCAGATACTAGATGACTTATCAAGAATCTTTCCACGTTCATTGTGGGAAAAGAGAAAAGAGTTTATAAATGTCTGTTCTCTATATCTTAGTAGTCATTAGATTTCTGCCATAATCATTAAAAGTGGCAATTACTGCCTTCTGTGATGTAGATTTTTATGTAATGGCGTTTGAGTGTAGGCTGCTTGCCTTTTGTTTAAACCATTGAGCAGACATCAGAAAGGTGACCTTCATTCAGGTTCTGCATATATAAGCGAGACTTGAATAAACAGCTTTTACTAAAGCAATGAATTTAAAACTTTTTTGGCTCCCAAACAGGTATATATAAATTGCCTTGAAACCACTTTAATTGATGTAGCTGATATTTTGGCAAAGATTGCTGCTGCAGAAGATGGTCTTTCTGTTCTTCTGTATGGAGGGAATAAGAACTCTGTGAAAGAAGATTGGTAAGAGGACATTAGTGAGTAATGTTAGTGAGAAATTTAATGAATTACTCTATTCTTATGAAGAGAGACTCATTTTTTTTAAATTTATTTGTAACATGATATTATTTGTTTACATTTGAAGTAAAAATATCTCATTAGCAAATAGGAAGTGTTTTTGAGAATGTATATGTGTGTAATCAGAGAAAATTACATTTCTGAGAAATATGTGGGTCACTCCAAAAGCAATGCCTCCTGGTTGTTACAACAGATACGAAGAGCACAATAACACTATTTGGTAGCTAAACTCTCAGCTACAGAACACTGTATTTCAACACTGTCACCATGATTAGCTGTGCTTTTTTACCAGTGATGAATAGGAGCCTGCATGTTGCGCTTTTGAAGGTCTATGTGGCTATACAGAATGTGGTTTGTCTTTCACACCACTGTTGTCATTGCTGAATCACACTAACTACCCACTGCCTCACTATGATAACATCCACTGTTTTGTCTCTGCAAACATTCAGCAAGCAGTGGTGAATGGCAGTGTGAGCAATATCTTCCACATGGAGGAAATTCAGTGACACACTTCTGCTTCATACACACTTCCATGTAAGACACCATTCTGTCAGTCTGCGCTTCTGATGCCATCTGTAACAATGCAACAGAACACAATCGAATATTGGTGGGAAGGTTCAACCTCTACAGTCATACCTCCGACACGTCTCTGACATCAGGGGTCAACATAATAATAAATTAGGAGGCATTACCTTTGGACCCACTATTGTATGTTTTTTAAGAACTATTTCTGTGTTTTACTCAATTTTCTTATCCACATAAGAGCTTCCTTTTCTCTTAATGCAGTTCCAGTATATTTGTATTGCCCTTGTTCAGATCAATGGCCACTGTTCTGTTTCTTTGTCTTTATAATAACCTGTTTTTAGCCTAATTTGTTGAAAGAATAGCTTTTAATATGTGCAGTGGGGACAGATCTTGTATCAGAAACTGACATTTGTAACACCATACCCACTTAAGTATCTTTGTAGTACTGTAATACTATGTGTAGTACATATACCTGACTGATACTCAAGTGAAACAGTAATAAAACTAAGATTAGCTTTTAAAAATATCTAAGCTGCAGGTCATGAAAAAAAGCCTAAAATCCATGACTACCCATTATTTGGAATATATATCTCTGAAGTGGGGAAATCTCATAATTTGTATACATTTTTAAGGAGGTAAACACAAAAGCTTTTTAGAGAAAAATTGTGGAGAAAATTTTCTCTTTGGAGAAAGAATTGTTCTTTCCTATTTTTTCCAATTACTAATCTAGAAATCAGGTAGGAAGAGGAAAGAGCAAAGACAAATTTTGCCTCATGAATGAAGAATACTGACATCCTTAACTCTGATTAAGCAAAAGCTAAGATGATTGTCTTGTACCTGGACTTCTGTAAAAAACACAGTTTGTGTAGTTCATGGCCATTTGGGCCAGATGTTAGACAATGGCTGCATTTTTGATGACCCATAACTCAAATAAAATCACTTGCTTTCCATCTTTTATAAGGGCTACTGTTGAAAGTATTAATATAGTGGGCTCCTCCATAATTTCTTTCTACTTCTCCTAGAAAAATTTAACTAAGCTCTGACAAAGGATTTTTTTTTTCATGGCTCATTGAAAACTACAAACCAACCTTTAAAAAGTGTTATTTTATTTCCAGTCCAACAGCTGCTCAAGTAATTGCTCAGTTTACAAAGAAACTTCTTCAGGATGACATCTCTCTTTTATCTGGATCCGAGCTTTTGCAAGTTGTCAAAGGAGCTTACATTTTTGTATGTTGTCAGATGTACAGAACATGTGAAGGCCTGCAGATGTTAATTCCTTATGGCTTGCATGAATCAATCGGAGAGGCCTGGAGAAAGGTAAATCTTGTTTTGGACTGGGAAGTTTAGAAAAATCTTACTTGGAGACGTTTTGCTTAATGTGATAGTTTTTCCTTAGTTTAGATTCCTCTTACTTGAGAAGTGAGATAAGAATGCTTGGAATTGTTCTAAAAGTGAAGTTCTACTTTTCAAAATTTCCTTCTGTATGCGAACCTAGCAGGAGCTTAAATTGAGACTTATGTGTCTTGAGATTAAACCAGGATCTCTGAAGAGGTATAGGTAGGCCTATCATTTATCAACTCCTTTTTAAACACTGTCGTTGATGCAGAAATCATTTAATGTTCACTATTTGTCTACTTGGATTTAATAAAGCATTTGATGCTGTTTCCCTCAGTATTCTCCTGGAGAAACTGGCTGCTCATGCCTTGAACAAGTGTCCAGTTGTCTGGATGAATAGTGTGCTGGACAGCCAAGCTTAAATAGTCCCAGTGAATGGAGTTCAGTCCAGTTGGCTGCTGGTCTCCAGTGGTGATCCCTAGAGATCACTACTAGGGCAAATTTTGTTCAACATTTTTATCAGAGATCAGGATGGTGGGGATCAGGTGCACCCTCACTGAGATTGCAGACAATACCAAGTTAGGCAGGACTTCCTACTTGACAGTAAGGAGGCTTTGCCGAAGGATCTGCGTAAGCTAAATCAATGGGCCAAGTCCAATCTAATGACTTTCAACAAGGGTGAAGTGCACATGATGTATAACAACCTCATGTGGAAATATAGTTTTGGGGAAGAGTAGCTGGAATGTTGTCCAGCAGAAAAGTACCTTGAAATCCTGGTTGACAGCTGGCTGAAAATGAAGTTGGAAGTGTACTCAGTTGGTCAAGAAGGCCAGTGCCATCCTGGACTGCGTCAGAAATACTGTGGCTAGTATGACTAAGGAAGTGATTTGTCCCCTTCTACACACCTGAAATACTTGCTTGGTTTTGGACCCTTCACTATAGGAAGGAAGTTGGGTTACTAAGGTACGTGCAGAGAAAAATGACTTAAATATTTTACTTAAATGGTTAGATGCCACTGAGATATTCTCAAAGCTGAAGGGTTATTCTCAAAGGTGAAGAATCTAAAGAACAAGACTTAAGAGAAATGACTTGAGGGAGTTGGGGTTGTTTTGTTTAGAGGACAGGAAGCTGAGGAAAAGCCTCATTGCTCTCTTACACGTACCTGAAAGGAGGTTGCAGTGAGAATGTCCAGCCACCTCTTTTCTCAAGTTTTAAGTGACAGGATTTGAGGAAAAGGGCCACGGGAGATTTAGACAGTATGTTAGGAGGATTTTCATAGTCAAGCACTAGAACAGTCCACCCAGGAAAGTGATGGCGTATGCATTCCTGAATGCATTCGTTGGGTGTGGACATGATATTACAGAATGTGGTTAAGTGATAGGATTTGGTAGGTCACATTACTGGTTGGACTTGGTGATCTTGGAGGCTTTTTCTGAACTGGATGATTCTGTGATTCTGTAGTTGTCAGTGTTTGCTAGAGATCTGATCTTCACTCCTTTCACAAGGAAAAACTCCTGAGATCTCAAAGTTTAAGTTAAAACAATTAGTTCTGATGGAAGATTGACAAATATTTGACTTAAATGGTTAGGTGCTACTGAGATGCTCTCAAGAGGCTGTAATAAGATATGCAAAATGGTGTTCTTGTCTTACCAAGTGTGGATACATTACGTAGAGTATACACTTTCACTTCCATCTGATTACTAGTCCAGTGCATTTTCTTCTTGAAAGATCATGGGACAACCATTTAGCCTATTTTGTTTCCTATTATAAATTTACTGTACAAGATATGTAGATCCCTACGTTATTCACTATATATTTTTTTATTGTCACTGTTCCTATAATCGTATGCAGTATGAAAATTCTTACTGATTATTGTGTAGGTTGCTCTAAAAGTAATGCCTGCTATTTGTTTTCATGAAAACTGCAGCAGGTACAATGAGCATAATAACATTATTTGATAGAGCAAATTCTTATCTGAATAACACAGTTTTTCAACATTGTCACCATGATTTACAAGCCTGCATGTCATGATTATAAACATCTGCATGGCCATCCAGAATGTCATTTGTCTTTCACACTGCTGCTCCCACTGCTGAAACACACCATCCACCACTTTGCTGTGCTCACACCAACTTTGTGGTCTCCATAAACACTCAGCAAGCACTGATGAATGTCAGTGGGTGCAATTTTTTTCAGTTTGGAAGAATTCATTTACAGTTCTGCTTTATGCACACTTCCACATCAGACACGATTTTGTCAGATTGTGCCTCCACTGCAATCTGTAACAATGCAACAGAACACAACAGAATATTGGTGGAAAGGTTCAGCCTCTAACGTCGTACCATAATCTGTCTCTGACACCAGGGACCAGCGTTATAGAACAGAAGGCACTACTGGAGCAGCCCTCAGGTTATTGTTAAGATGGAGGAATGACACCAGATGCTGCAAGAGCAGTTTTAAAAAATTGCACAGTGAAGTATAATTCAAACAAATGTTGAAATCGTTAAAATAACTTGGGCAATGTTTAGATAAGGGTAGAATTCCAAACTTAAATTTTAGCTTCAAGCTAAGCTGAAACATTCTATTTAAACTATAGATATAAAAATTATTAGTGGAAGAGAACAAAATTAAACTGTGTTACTTCACTTTATACTCAAAAATGGAATCATCTCCACCTTCAGTGATTGTAAGATACTTTCTTAGAGGAGATCAAGCCAGGATGGAAATAAAAATTGACTAAAAGACTAAAGAGTTCTTTTTTTTGGAGACAAGGACACAGGAGAGCGACTGATTTCAAGGGAAACGGAATGAAACTGCCATTCTTGTCAAATGCTGTATGCTTTAATTATGCTAAGAAACGGTCACAATGTATGCTAAGGCAGAAAATATCAGATAAGACATGAATAGAAAACTTAAATCATTAGCTTTAGGATATTTCTCACTGCTTTCATGCAAGACTATTATCATAAAAACATTTTGATAGAAAATAAAATATTACAACTATAATTATTATATCACAGGAAATTCAAATTCTGATTAGAAAATATGGTTTTGAAATTCTTCTTTGCATGAAGAACTTCAGAATTTTATTGAATTATGGAGTTTAGTTCAATGTAACCAGGCTGTAATTCTGTAATTTATGTAACTCAAATATCTGTCAATCATTTTGTGCTTTCTTGTTATGTAAGCAGTCAATCTTACTTGAACTAACCTGTTTATCTATTTAATGTTTATCACAGTCAGACTGGCATATGCTTTTAATGGGCATTTCTTATTATGTGCTCAAAAGCATCACATCAAATATGCATTTTCAGAATACTCGTTTTGCATATTAAAAAATCTTTGTTATGGTACAGACCATCATTTAGACAACTTATTTTGACGTACAAAAGGAAAATAGCATGAATGCTTAGAATTAAATTATGAATCATTTAACTGACAAAATTCTATTTCTTCACATCCCTTTGAAGGTCAAAAGGAATCTACATATTCAGGACTTCAGGAATCAACATTTTAATGCAACAAAGTCACACTGCCATATTGGTTATTTTTTAAGCTTTTTCTGTTGTTACTTAGTTTTAAAACATCCACATTTTGAATCTTGAGTAAAGTAAAAATAAAAATTAAAAATTCTATCCAAGCATTAGTTACAAGTGTTTGAAAAATAGACTGATGATTTGTTTACATATGTCGTACACATCTCTGAGTTTTAAGACTGATGGAGGAATACTTTTTTCATGGCAAGTCTTACTGGAATTCTGAGTGAGAAGCTAACATTTTTGTATAGAGATAATAAAAGGGAAGCTCAGAAGGTCCAGGGTTGGTAATTAGCTTAATGTAGGAATGTTTTGTATATGTATTAGATCATGAGAGAATAATTTCACTGTGTTCACTGAAATTAACAACTGCTCACTTTCATTTTAATGGTACAGTGTACTCCTTATGTTGAGAAACACTGTTACTAAATATAGAGTGTTTGTCACAAGTTATTTCGAAACATCTTTTTAATTAGAAATCTCACCAAATATACGTTTGCGTATACACACACATATGTATCTTTGTTTGTAACTCTACATGTACGCATACCTATATATATAATTTAAAGTAATTCATAAATAAAATAAAAAATGACAGAATTACTCAGTAAATTTGATACTGAGTTATTGATTCAAGAGATAGCTGTTTCTGTTACTTGGGACAGAAGTAGAATAAAAGTTACTCTGGTTTTTCATTTTTTCTGTGGGAATTTTCTACTTGGGAGTCTAATTAAAACATAAAAACAAAATATTTTGTAAGAAGTTTTAATAACTAAAAGAATGTTATAGCTCTGGGATGGTTTATCTGAGGGAAAAAAAAATAAAAACAACACAAAGGAAGTTCCTTCTGAAATTAAAAAATGTAGCTGGTATATTCTGTAAGAAAGTCTAGACTACAAGCTGATCACTATTGTTTTTCGATGTATTATGAGAGTGACCAAGATTTGGAATGTTAAAATTGAATAAATAAGCAGTAAGAAGGGTTATTTATTATTATTATTTTTAATTTCACAGACAAGTTTGCCTTCAGAAAGAGTACCTACTTCTGTATCTGGTGCAGACTCCACATCATCAATAAATCTAGACGCAAAAAATGTGTAAGTATTGACCATTGATTTGTGCGTATGTGCAAATATGAGTGCACACGATTACTTTATTCAGAATTGAAACATATTTTTATAAAGCTGTGTACTTTTTTAGGGCATTTTCCGGGAGCTTAATGTGAGTGATGTCATCCTAGGATGGGTATCAGTTGAGTCAGAAAATTGTTCTTGACCTTTAATGATGTTTTTGGCTTACAGAGTTATGTCTAATCTATGTTAAGCTGACTTACAGTTGAGTTGATTCTCTTCGACTTCAGAAATTGGTTTGAGGAAAATGTGAATTAGAAAGCATAAAACAAAATAGCTGTCAGAAATTATCTAATGGCTTTGACATAATGTTAATTTAAAACTCTTCTTCTGGGTGGTATCTATGCTGCCAAAATACTGTGTAGCAAGATTGCCTAAATTCTTGCTCTAAGTCAGGTATGCGTAAAGATTGATGTCCCTGCTTTTGTACTGAAATATAATGTGCCTTATAGATATTTCTGTGTTTATCATGTGAAAACCTGCAGACATTTGTGAGTCTGACAATTCAGAGTGATGGTGATGACCTGGTATATTAAGCAGATTTTTTTTGTTTATACTTTACCATAGATTTCATATATAATTTGCAAATATGCCTCAACAGTTAATACTCTAATCTTTAATGGTTGTGAACTGGTTATAGCAATTCCAAACTAGTGATAGAAAGAAACTCAGAAATGTAGAGCTCTGAGTGAAGAGGCAATCACTAATCAATACCTTTGGCATAACTTGCAGTTTCCTTGTCATCTAGATTTTTCATTTTGCTGTGGAGTAAGTCAAGCTGATTTATTTCTAGGTGAAATTTTTGCTACTGAACCTGACATAGCAGGTGTTAGGAGAAGAGTTTAAATTTTTGGGTGATGACTGATTGGTATGAAGTCAGCTGCTTGCTTCTGTTAGTGATAGGAATCAAAAGTGAGAAATGAGAAGCAGAGGTGAGAATCCTGTAAGCAAGTGCTTTTGGTGAATGAGAATCATATGGTTCCAGTGATGCTTGCAGCTATGCTACTTTGCCAAAGGTCATAGAATTGCCTCACTTTCTTTTTTGGGGTACAAGGTGTTCTATAGGTAAGAAGATATGTTATTTGCTTCTTGTAATGGCTGTTATTCCTGACATGTTTGTAGAAAGTTTTTTCCATTTACTGCTCTTAGTACAAAAAGCTATTATAAATATGGCACCTTTTTCATAATTCTGTACTAATTTCTAGCAGGAGCTAGAACTGTAGTTTTTATAAGTTCCACACAGTGTTTTTACATCAGTGACAAATCCTGTGCCAACTTGACCAATTTATAACTGCCACATTAATGCCTTAAAAGGCTTGTCTAGGGTTAGATAAAAAGTCATAAGATCATGTAAGAATGGTACAAGGTCTTCTGGGTTCCTCATTGCGTCATTTGTCTATTCTGTGATCCTTCCTTACCATCTAACCTAATACTTCTGTCAGGACAATTTTGGATGATTGTGCAAAATAAGAGTCTGTTACACATAACTTTTCCAAATGCATTTTTTGTTTAAATGAGAAAGCTTTTGATTTTAGAAGTTAATTTACATGTCTGTTTGTTTTTAAACATATTTTAATGTCTTTTTAAAATTATTATTTTCTTCCTCTTACAGTTTGTTATGGGAAGAGACTTTGCTAGATGCATTACTAAATTTTTCAGCCACACCTAAAGGACTATTTTTTCTTCAGAGTACTGGGGCCATGAGTGACTGTGTGAGCTTTATGTTCAACAGTTTATCAAAAAAAATCCAGGTAAGAGTTATAGAGCAGGTACAGTGGTTTTGTTCTTTTAATGACTATAATAACGCGAAGAAGGAAGAAAAAATAATACATTGTGAAATCATTTTATAATTTAAACACTGCAGACAGTTGATTTAAATTGTAGATTGTCAAATTTTATGTTCGTGTCCCATACATTTAATTTTGTTGGATGTTAATTGTCTTGAAATGCCAAGTATAAGTTGTTTATTTTACCTGACTCTTTTCTGTAAAGTTTTTTTGCTTCAAAGTTTTATATTCTTCTGTTTTTTTCTAGACCATGTTGGTAGGTGGTGTTGAAATCTAAATATGCTAGATAACTTTTGAAATTTTAAGTAGTAACCAAAAATCAGATGATATGCCTTTTTTGGAGTAAAAGTAAAATGTCATGTACATCCAATTGAATATGTGTAAAGAACATAATAATACTGATGTTTGTGTTATTTGATGTTGCATTTCCCAACCATCGTATTTTTCATATAGATTTTTGTAAAATTATTTACTTGATAAAGGTGTTTGGTTTGGAATCTGACCCTGACAAGACCGCGGAGGATAGTATGTGAACTGTTCAAGTCCGATGATACAGTGGATTAAATTCTGTAAACAAGTGTAGGAAAAATCAATACTTAAGAGATTGTTTGAGTTTCATGCCCTCTGACATACTAATGTTGTGCTGTTACTAACAGACAAACGAATGTGAAGAATTTGGTAATGGAGTTCTTGTTGCACAAATGGCAACAGTGCCAACAGCTGCAGTAGCTCTAAGGAGTTCAGGTAATGTTAGAAAACCTGTTATTATGAGTAGTTGATGCTATAGGCTAGCATATCTTCCCTGAAAGCATGGTCAGGGGCTGAAATGGGATGCCCTGGGAGGTGGTGGAGTCGTGGACCCTGGAGGTATTCAAGGAATGTTTAGACGTTGTGTTGAGGGACGTGGTTTAGTGAGAGCTACTGGTGGAACGTGGACAGTTGGACTGGATGATCTTGTAAGTCTTTTCCAACCCTTGTGATTCTATGATTCTTAAAAAAATAATGGATGAGAAAGATGCTAAAAATGATGGCTTTCTGGAATAATTATGCATTATTAGCAAAGGCTGTTTAGATGCCTGTTAATTAATTAATTTATTTTTCTTGATGGAAATTTATTCTTTCAGACATTTAAGTAATTCATTTGTCTTGATGCAGATTTTTTCTTTCCTCCATTATGTAAAATCTTTATTTCATTAGTTTGGATTTCTAGAAATCTCCTGTTTGAACATGAAGACATTTAAGACTGCTTAGGGAAAAAAAAAATAAAAAGAAGCTCTTAATAATTTGCAAATAATTCTTACTGATCTGAAATTTAGTGTTGGTTCCTGGAAGTTGTATGCACTTTTCCAGGGCTGCTGACAGCTCAGAGTGAGAAAGTGAGCTAAATGTCTTGACTGGAATGTCACTGACACTCTTGCACAAGAGTGAGATGGAATTGAGTCTTTTTCTGAACTGATGACACTTCTTGTCAATACATACTAGAAAACTCCTTCAGAATTATGCTTAGGGAAATAAACTGTTGTTATACCACACAGTTGTCTAGATTGTCATTGTGCTAACTCGAATCCTATCAATAAAGTAAAGCTTGTCAAAAGTACTGTTACAAACACAGGGAAATTCTACCAGTTCAGAAAGCTGATTATTAGTTATTCTTTATGCCTCTGGGATCTTTGAGCAAGCAGTGAGCAGATCTACTTGAGTAGCTCCATCTATCCTGATTAAGTTTCTTAACCAGATTGCTTCTTATGGCCTTTGGCATAAAAACCAAAAAAAAAGAGGTAGGCCAAGATAATCTGCATTGATTTTCAATGCCGAGAGCAGGTTGAGTAAAGTCTATGAAGTTTATACTTATACAGACTTTGTTTGTAACTTACACTTGGAGATTTTAAAAATAGGTGGCTATTTCTTCTCCTTTTTTTCCTTAATATACAATAACATTATCTATTTTAATTTTTTAAATTCAACCACAAGTTTTTTTCCTTTAAAAAGATTTTTCAGTCCTGAACTTTTTCTTCTGGTATGTTTTCATACCATTTTCATACTATAACTCACCAATAAACTGAGAGTACATACAGATTTACAGTAAGTCTAGTGAAACCACTGAGCCAGTGCATGCTAAGCCTCAATCTTCAGTGGTTAGCTTGTTAAGGAACATCAGAAGCTTATCTACATGGAAAACACAATTTATATAAATATCATCCTTCTCTAGTCCAATATTCTTTTCAAACAGCTGCTGTAGGTTTTAAATTGAATATAAGCAGACTACTGTAGAAAGGTAGCTCGTCCAAAGGATTGAGACTAGAAGGGAAAGAGTAAGCCTCTGGCAGACTGTCCTGAGAAATTTTAATGAATGTAAAATGGTAGAAAATATTGAGAATTTGGGTTAAATTTTGGTGTAAAATGTTTTTTTTTATATGAAAATTGTTTTTCTGGTATTCTTACTATTCTCCTGGCTACAACAAATATTTATTTTAGGGTTTATAAAGGCTTTTATAACTGAACTGTGGGCACTCTTGGAGTGTGGAAAAGATGATGTGAGAATAACTCAACCCAAACATACTCCAGTTGACCCTATTGACCAAAGCTGTCAGAAGGTGAGAACTTAAATAATCACCTTTATTGGCTATTTTTGATTGCTTTTTTTATTCTAACTATACCTACTTTCTAGTGTGTGAGGCAAAATTGCTGTAATATGCTAGTCAAGTAATTACTGATGGAAGAAATACTTCTGTTCCATGGCAGGTCATAATGCTAAAGATTCATTTAATAATGATATAATAAATGACAAGCGTGACAGAAATGAGTGTTAAAATTCTGGCTGTCAATTTAAGTCTGTAGTTACTGTAGTAAGATCAGAGAGAACAGTGTGTTTTAGAGTATGCTATATCTCAAAATTTTATCATTACATCATAATGAAAGTATTACAGATTTCAAAATAGTACTAAAGTTATTTCCATAATTATCGTTGTCTGCCTTGACTTGTATAAGGCCTTTGTCATGGTCCTACACCACTTCTTATCTCTAAATTGGAAATACATGGATTTGAAGGCAGGACTATCAGGTAGATGAAAAATTGCTTGGATGATCACAGCCAGAGAGTTGTCAACAGCTCTATGTCCAGGTGAAACCGGTCATGAGTGATGTCCCCCAGGGATCCATCTTTGACATCTTTGTAAATGACATAGACAGCGGAATTAAGTGTACTCTTAGAAAGTTTGCTGCTGACACCAAGCTGAGTGTTGCAGTTGACACCATAGAAGGGAGGGATGCCATCCAGAGGGACCTGGAACTGCTTGAAAAGTGGGCACATGAGATTCTTCTGAAAATTCAGCAAGTCCAAGTGTGCTTATGTTGAGGCAATCCCAGATACAAGTGCTGACTGGGAGAAGAGCTCATTCAGAGCAACCCTGTGGGAAAAGATCTGGGTGTCCTGATGGATGAAAAGCTGTACAGGAAGCATTCTATGATTCTATATCTCATTTATTCGATTGGAAAAATGTTCAACTTTTACTAAGCCATCCACTTGTAAAATGTGATAGTTTATAAATATTCCCCAGAGGCTTCTGCCCTTTTAGATTGTATATACACTTTTGCAGTCTGATTTTGTCAACTCTGTTTATGTCACTTTCAACCTACAAAAAAAGATCAATGGTAATACCTCTTAACATATATTTGTTCATGCTTACCTGACTAATATCACTTTTTTCACTTTTGTTTTTCCTTTCTCCAGTCTTTTCTATATCTGGTAAACTTGCTCACTTATCCTGCAGTTTTTGAGCTACTGAGTAAACAGGATATACCAAATAAACCGAAGTATTCACACCGTGAAGTACCTACAGACATTATTGTAAGTATACTTTTTATTTTGAAAGAAAAATAAATGTATATTTTGTTACTATATTAATAAAATAAGTTATTTCTTCTCCTTACTGGAAGACTTTTATTTTTTCTGCATTTTGTGATATATACAGCATGAGGGCAGTATATGCACATATCAATTCATGTTAAACAGAATTTTCATTTTGAAATGCTAAAGATAATATTTTATGCCCATTTTAAAGATCTTACTTCTTTGCTTGTATTAAGATGTGTTTTTCTGTGTAATAAAGTGATATACGTAAGTATTTCTGTGTGCACATACAATTATGTTCTAGAAAATGCTGGAAAATATCTGTATTTGTATTTTCTGTAATAATGCTTTATCATACTGTGGATTTAAAAAAAAAAAACAGGAACACCTCAAGCCTTCTTAGGGGTACAGATTATGCATACAAAAAATCAGTAATTGGAAAATTACTGATTGAGGTGTATTTCAGTCTTAAGACAAATAGTATTACCATGGAATTATTTTATGTTACTTCATTCATCAAACAGAATCAATTTCTCTTTCTCTTCTGTGAAGCACAGGCAAATTTAATCTGTGACCTTGAGTGGCAGTTGAAATTAGATCTTTGCTAAATGAGCTACCACTTCTAATTGCTGTTGCAATTGAATGTTTGCTTATTGTAAGTTCTGTATTGGTGACAGCTTAAGTTGTTATTTAGACAGTGTGTATCATAACAGTGTGTGTTATGTTTGGAAGTAATTTTAGTAGACTGTTTTGTTTGTTTGTTTTTGTAACACTGTTTTGGTGATTTGGGGAGCAAGTGTATTAAAAAGTTTAATTTTTTTCAAACCGCTCAGTGTTGGCTTATACCTTAACATGTGTTCTAGGCGAATCTATTCCAAGATGTTCCCAGACACGTAGGTGAGACTTACTGGCCTGTAGTTCCCTGGGTCCTCCTTCTTCCCTTTCTTTTAAATGGGAATGACATTTCCTTTCTTCCAGTCCCTGGGGACTTTTCCTCTACCTGTTTCCACTCTTTTTCCTCTTTTGTGGATTACTAGCTTTAATGTAAATCTGAGAGGAGGAGCTTTGTTGCCAGATAAATGCTTTGGCATTAAGCATTATGCTAAAGCACATAGAATACTGGGAGTTGATATAAGGCAACTGTCATGACTTTACCAAGAGTAACTTCTGCCTGACCAACTCAGTGGCATTCTGTAGTGGTGTAATTGTGTCAGTGGGCAAGGGAGGAGCTATCAGTGTTGTCTATTTGAACCTCATTAAGGCCTTTGACGTGGTCCCCAGTAACATTCCACTCTCCAAACTGGAAGGATATGGCTTTGATAGGTGGACTATTCAATGAACAAGGAACTGGTTGCAAAACTGTAGTCAGAGAATGGTGGTCAATGATCTGGATGGAGATCAGCGATGAGTAGCATTGCTCAGGGGTAAATACTGAGACCGATGTTCTTTATTACCTTCATTAATTACATCTGCAGTGGGATTGAGTGCACCCTCAGCAAGTTTGTGAATGACATGAAGCTGTGTGGTGTGGTTGGCACACCAGGTGGATGGGATGCCATCCAGAGAGACCTAGACAGGCTTGAGTAATGGACCAAGGAGAACCTCACAAGGTTCAATAAATCCAGGAGCATGGTCTTGCACCTATGTTGCAGCAATCTCTACTATCAGTACAAGCTGGGGGATGAAAGCATTAAGCACAGCCTTGCAAAACAGAACTCAGGGGTACCCAGAAAACCAGCCGTATCCTGAACTACATCAAAAGAAGCATGGTGAGCAGGTGAAAGTAGGTGATCCTGCCCCTCTACTCGGACCTCTCCTGGAATTATTTTGTCCAGATATGGAGGGAGTTCCTCAATAGAGGAGAGACATGGATCTGTTGGAGCATGTACAGAGGAAGACCATAAAAATGATCCAAGGGATGGATCACCTTTCCTATGAGGACAGGCTGAGAGAGTTGGGGCTGTTCAGCCTGGAGAAGAGGAGGCTTTGGGGAGGCCTGATAGCAGCCTTTCAGAATCCAAACGGGAGCTACAGGAAAGAAGGGGACAGACCCTTCAGCAGAGTCTGTGGTGATGGGACAAGGGGAAATGATTTCAAACTTTAACAGGATAAATTTAGACTGGATGTAAGAAAAAAAATTTTACAATAAGAATAGGGAAGAACAGATTGTCCTGATATGTGGTGGAAGCCCTGTCTCTGGAGGCATTCAGGGTCAGACTGAACCAGGCTCTGAGCAACCTCATCTGACTGTAGATGTCCCTTTTCTCTGAAGGGAATTAGATGACCTTTAAATATCCTTTCCAACTCAAGTGATTCTATGATTCTATGAAATATTTGAAAATCTTTAAAATATAAACGATCACTTGCACTACCGATTTTATGAACAGCTTTGAAGCCCAAGTCAAAATGTTTTATTGTAAATTTTATTGTGAACCTGTTGAGTAGAAATGATCTGTTCTTTATAGCCTTTTGTCTCCTCCCCAAAAAAGAAAAGAACAAAAACCAACTAGTAGGGAAAGTATGATTTCACTTTATTTAAAATAGGATTATATGATTGTTTTTTAATAAGGCAGTTAATTGTGGCAAGTTTTAGGGTTTTTTTTTTCCTAGTATTGGGAATTCTACTGGTGTATTTACTTTTCTCTGTTTTGAAATACTGAACTCTGGCTGCTTTTAGAAAGCATGCATCTTTTCACTAATTTGATTTTGAAATGACTCACTGATCTAACTAGTTGAATAGTAACTCCCTCTTCAGTCTCTGAGACCATACTTTTTAAACAGGACAAGATAAAAGTTAGGATATAATTCACATTAAACAAAGCCCAAAAGAGTTTTCAGTATTTTCTTCTTAGCATACTTTATGCCTCTGAAAAGATAACATCAGTGAATGTTTTCATGTATTTCTGTTATTATAATGAATTTACTGCTTCAGAAGCAGTTTGGATATGCAGTAAAATAGCAGGGTTGAGAATTAAGTTGAATTTGTGGAAGAAGTAGGAAGCAGCTGTACGTCATTGTCTATTACATTAGGTGCCAGAGGATGGAAGACGTAAACCTCAGCATTCAAGCATAACCAAGAATGGCCTTGAACACTGGTCAATGAAAGCAAAGGGCTGTGTTTTGAAACATACGGTACTAAACAGTGTAAACAGAGGTGTTATACTGAAAGATTTGATGCTTTTTCATTACATTAGATGTATCCACATTTTAGACATTAAAAAAAGCCAACAACAGTTTAACATGTGTCATGATTTATTACTAAATATGAGGATAGATGATGTAGCAATATGCTAGAATTTGTATGCTCTATTTTATTTATTTTATTATTTTATTTTTCACTAACTGTAAAGTTATTTCTTTTCCTAACTTTGTGTATGGTTTCATCTTACCATTGAATTTTTTCTTTTTTGTGGAAAGTTTCTCTTACTAAAGGTAGAACTTAAAATATATCTTGTTTTATGTGAACGTTGCTATGGAACAGTTGTCTTTATGAAAAATAAAGTTGCTTTTTTTTGTTTTTTTTTTGACACGTCTTTCTTTGGCAGAATATCATTGACAGAATTATAATTTTGAACTCAGAAGCAAAAATTCATTCCTTATTCAATTATGAACAGTCGCATGTATTTGGTCTGCGGTAAGATGGTTTTTTTTTTATTCACTGTTACATTAATGAAATAGTATATAACATGCTTGAATTCTGAGAAGATAATATTGTTTTGCTTTATTATTCATGAAGATGAAATTCCACCCCTGAATCCTCTCTTTTTTCCTAACATAAGAAGATTGAATGAAAAATGTTCTACAAAATGAGAATGTCAATGACTTTAATCGTTTTCTGTAAATAGTTATACTGTAATATGATAAGCAATGATAGAAATTTAATGTTATTTTTTATAACTGATTGAAAAGAATGTGTTACATCCATTGTAGTGCATGTAAAGTCATACTGAGGTATTAAAATAAGCAAAGTATTTTAAATTATAACACCAATTTCAGCAAAACTGATTTTGAGAAAATTGCTATTGGATGATAAATATTTCTAGAACCTGAAGAAATACTTAATATTAGAAAGTGTGAGCATGACAGTGAGAACATATTTTAAATGCTATGTAATATTTTAAATATACAAATTATAGATTCACCATTTATTGAGTTCTGTTTTTCTTCAAATACAAATATATGAATCATTAAATTCTTTTTTTTTTTAAAGTAACATTAATTGAAATTAAGTAATATGCAGTTGAAATACAAACTGTCTTTGTAGTATGGAAAATATTGATAACTCTACTTGTGCAGAATATAGGTTAGATAGGATATAGTTGGTTGAATACTGATATATTAGCTTTCTGTAGCTATATGTGTTCTTTAACATCATGGCAACATTATTTATTTCATATTATATATGAAGAAACATACGATATAGTGTAACTTGCTGTAAGGATGAGTATGAAGGGGATGAACAGTGGCAGAATTTGTGTATGTGTCTTGAAAGACAGGAGTTATAAATGCTGTTTTGGGGAAATCAGTAATTATGTAGGAACAGTCAATTCTAAGATGTTACTTGAAAAATAATACGTTATTAAGCATGTAGAATTATCATGACTCTCATAAGAAACTTGACAAAGCTTACAATGATTTAAGTAAAGAAGTAAAAAAGTAAAATGTTTGAAAATAGTAGACTGGTTTTAGATTGTGCTTTACCTTTGTAAGGTCAGAAAAACATTCTTCTTGTACCATGTTATTGGGAAAGCTTTTGGTTATATGCAAAAATTAATAATTGAATCTGAATATGTAAGCAGTTGACTCCCATGCTGTAAGAAATGGATATAAATACACAGATCATGCACTGAAGTTGTGTTTAATGCTTACAACATTTTTAACACGGCCCCTATCATGTGAAGTAACAGAACTACCCATAACTACACATACAAGAAACATAACAAATTCATCCTTTATCACTTAAAATAAGCCGTACTGTTAAGCATATAAAATGAACTTTAGAGGTCACTATGGCAATGACATTTTCTGTTGAACACAGGCAATGGAAAAACAGAAGTGAAAATCTAGAGAATGTCAGCTATTCCTCTTTTCAGTCCATATTTAAAGCCAAACTGCCAGAGTCCAGTGTTGTTTGTTTTTTTTGTTTTTATTGTTCAAAAGCCCTTTTCCCTTTTCAGCCCTTTAATGCTTTTCCTGTAAAAGAAAGGAAGATACAAGTTTAGGGGTTCTAATATAGGCCTAGGTGTAAAAAACATTAATAATGAGTTTTTCTAATGATCATATGGATTTCCATGAGCACATGGGACTCACTATATAATTTTTTCCCCAAATAATGGAAAATTAGCACATACAATCCTTGTATTATGAAAATTCAGCTGCCTGCATGAAGAGAATTTAACCCATTACATAGTTGTTAGAAGTTCCCTATTGGTATAATACTCAAATTCTGGATTAAACTGGTATTTGCCATACTTACCATATTGTTTGCATTATTAAGACTTGCAGGGAAACCCTAGTCTATTATTTAATATGAGAAATATGCAGTTACTTTTGAAACTGTATTCTGTGAGCTTTTTTTGTGAACTGTGCTATGAACTTGTGTTCTGAAAAGTAAACTGTCTCATTTAGTTGGTATGCTCTTGACCCAATTCCATCCAGATTATCAAGTTCATCAACAGTTACATGAAACACAACAGAAGTTGAACAGATCTGCAAATTTAGACAGCTAATTAGAAAGAGCAAAAGAGCTACATTTCTCTTGGCTGTTATGTAGAAATATTTAAATGTTTGTGCTAACTGCAACATTGAAAGACTGAATGATTTTGTCTCTGTATGATTTTGCTGATTTTCCACTAAATTTAATACTTTTACACTAAATTTAATAATTTAGTACAACCATAACTGCATTCTTTAGTCTGTTGCAGTGTTTCCATAGCCATGTGGGTTCTTCTTTATTTAGTCGGGTATCACCTGACTGTTACCTGGTGTAGGGAACCTGCTTTGGCAGGGGGATTGGACTCAATGATCTCTTGAGGTCCCTTCCAACCCCTGTGATTCTGTGATTCTATGATCACTGTACTGTGGTCCAGAGCTGAGTGCTCAACTTCAATCTGTTTAACTCAGAGGTTATACTCTCAGTTCTGGTAAAATTCCCTGTTGTTCAAAGGTGCTTTTGTAATTTACAACTCCACTTTTTGCATGTGTATGCTGTACTTCAGAGATGAAATATTGTTTTGTTAATTAATTGTGTAACTATATAGAATCTAAAATGTGTAGTTGTTTCCTTAATTAATTAATCCAAAAGCCATAGGTTTCTATTTATCTTTATAATGCTAAAATTGCATTTTTTTTGCAAGTTTTTTTTGTTTTGTTTTGTTTTGAGTAAGTTTGAATTCTAAACTTCCATCTTGAAGGAGAGTTCTGTAGAATCAACTTTTCTTTCCTGCTCTGAGAAGTAGTGTCTGTGCAGCAGAAGTACTTTGTCCTAAGAACCTTCTTCAGAAGTTTCACAAACGCAGATGGGTTATTGTTTCTGAGCTTTTAGCAGGTCATTTCTGCCTGGATCCTGGAAGACCCGTAGCTTCTTAGCCCCTTAACTCTTGAAGTGTCAGGTGTTCTCAAATGTAGTTTTCTGAGGACTCTTCCCGATGTCTGTCTCCTGATCAAGGGTTAAACAGTTAATTGCTTGATTCACAAAGATGCTAGATCAGTTTGGTGTTTAGGAAGATGTTCTTCACCAAGAAGGTGGTCACCCAGTGGTCATGAGTGCAAGCTGCTGGAGTTCAAAAAGCATTTGGCCAGTGCCCTTAGATACAGGGTTTGAATGTTGGGTGGTCCGTGTGAAGCCAGGAGTTAGACTTGATGATCCTAGTGGGTCACTTACAACTTAGGATATTCTGTGATTCTATGGGTAAATGATCTGAATCCTACCATTTGGTGATGGAGCGGCGGCACAGGTTACCCAGATAGGCTGTGGAGTCTCCCTCCTTGGAGATCTTCAGAAGCTTACTGGCCGTGGTCCTGGGTGGTTGTTAAGTATCTGCTTGAGTGGAAGCATTAGTCCAGGTGACCTCCAGAGTTCCCTTCCACCTTTATTCATTTTGTGATTCTCTGATTAAGTACTTTTTCTGAAGTGAAATTTCTTTTATTGCAGCTATTGCATGTTTCTAGATTATTTGTCAGAAGGCTCTTTTAATTATTATTATTTTTTGGTATTCAAAATGGAAAACTTCAGGCAAGAAGCTGGAGATAGGAACTGTCTACATACTTCCATCTTTCTGTATATAGAATGATTTTTAAACTGTCAGTTTAACTTCAGAGCAGACTTAGACTTATTAAGAAGCTGGAGATTTATCAAGCAGGCCAGCACTGGTTGATAAAAGAACACTGAAGACTGTTTCAGTGGCTCTCTTATACAGTCCGAAAATCTGGATACACAAGAATCCAAGTGTACAGTACTCTGAACTGAAATTGAAGTAAGAGCACAAGTCATAGAGAAAGGGAACAGAATCATATTTGTTGATTGTGCTGCACTTGTTCACTGAAACATCTTACATGGGTAGATATTAAGGAACAATGACAGTACTCTGTTTGAATTTCTGAAGGAAAGTACATAGAAAACTCAGTCAAATGCTTTCTTTATGCAAATTGCATCTGTTTAATTTTAAAGACAGAATGTGCTTTCTTAGCATTAGAAGTTTCTGAAAGCAATGTATTTTATAAAATCACAATTTAAACAGCAATAAAAAGATTTGTTTTAGGCCTGTGAAGTCTGAAAAAGGAGTATTTCTACAGTGCTCTGTATAATTCTTAAAGTGCTTATGTAGAATTAGAGACAATAGCAAATATTAGTCTTAAGTCACATGTTTATTGTTATAAGCTTCAGGGTTGTGGATCTACAGAACCTATTGCAGGTAGAAAAGGAGTATTGGATTATTATTTTCAGTTTTGTGTAATAAATATTTTGACTTTCTTCATTGTTTCATAATATGGTAAATATGTTTTCTTTATTATAACACTGATTTTTTTACTTGGTGAACTGCTTCAGGGTATTATAAAAGAAGCATTGTATCTAGTTAGATCTCTCCAAAAGTAATGCCTCCTCTTTATTTCCATGGAAACTACAGCAGATATAAAGAGCAAAATAACACTGTTTGATAAAGAAAATTTTCAGCTACAAAACTCTATTTTCAACATAGTCACCCTGATTAGCCATGGAGTTCTTCCAGCTATGAACAAAAACCTGAATACCATGCTCATAAAAATCAGCACTAGTGGAGGTGAACCACTGCATCTGTCACCACTGCTGAAATGCACCACTACCATCTCATTATGCTGGCATCCACTGTCTGATCTCCATAAACATTCAACAAGCATTGCTGGGGTGTCAGTTGGTACAGTGGAGGAATTCAGTGACTCACCTTTGCTTCATACGCCCTGCAACATCAGATAGCATTTTTCAGGCAGCCCCTCTGCTGCCATCTCTCACACTGTAACATTAATAATGGAATATTGTTGGGAAGGTTCAACCTCTACTGCCATACCACCAACTTCTGCCTCTGACATCATATAATAGGAGGTATTACACTTGGTGAAGCTCTTGTATTTCTGTTATCCTGCAAAAGTAGGAAGGAAAAGATTTATGAAGGAGAATTTTAATGGTTTATACTGTGTTGACATCAAAATCAACCGGTCTCTTGAGTTTTGCCTCAGAATTAGTCAAAATTTCCTCTAGTGCAATGCAGTAATCCAAGTGAATGAATTAAATCCTACAGGACCTGAGAGATGAACAAATATACAATTGTTAGGCAGAAGATAATTTTGGGTGTTTAGGAAATAGAGGTAGTAAACACCACTGCGTTCTTCTCATTGTGAACACACTTTCTAAAATATAATTGCATTTTAATAATGAGGTAGCTGTGGTTTATGAAATAATTTGTTCACTGTAATTGTACTTACATTATGTGTACTGTTAATTAAGAGCATGTGATTTTAATTGAAGGAGTGTGAATTACCATGTTTTCTAATGATAGAAGATATGAATCATTATCATTCTTTTTCCTTGGGTTACCATGCTATTTAGATTGGCTACTTTTTCTATTTATTAAGAAGAATTATGATGAGCAGAAGGTTTTTGATATGTTCTGGAGTAGTTCTTTAAGATCTCCTTCATTATGAACTGAAGCAAATCTTTTTATTTAAAATCAGTGTCTTTATATAACATACTTATTTAAACAAATTATATTTCCCATTTAGAAAACATGGCATTCTTTTACTACTTCAGTGTTTTCTTTCAGCCTTCCTTGTATCTCTCATTTTCCACTCTTCCTTCCTTTAAATGTACTGTCAGAGCCTGTGAACAGTGTTATCTAATGTCTCTAAAATCTTTTGATCTCTAATATTTGAATGACAGGGCTAGGACATCGGCTCTTGCCACAGATTTTGTGATACTGCTAGAACATTCTGAAGAAACTCTCCATGCGCCACATCCTATTCCATTCAAAATCATTATGCCTTTGGGAATTAAAGCAAATCATGTTCATTGAGTTTCTCCTCTTGAGGAGAGGGATGAATATGGTAATAGCAGGGAGGAACTGTGTCTTGAAAGTATTTCTTTCTCTCTAATTCTATCTGAGTTGAATTCTAAAACTGTGAAGGTCTAAATAATCCTCCAGTTATTTTTGACCAACCCTTTTTCAGTTACATGAGAATTGATTGAGTTAATAATTTAGTGAGCCATTTTCTACTATTTTAAGTGTGCTTTCTGTTTGTCACAAGGTAAACAATTATTTGCAAAGCAGCCTGTTACCTCTAAGTGTGCATACTGGATGTAAGGGAAGGAACTTGCAGTAGTGATCACTGGAAAGTACATGTGCATCTTGCAAATCATTGACTCCTGTTTAAAAATCCACATTGAGAAGAGGACAGAGTCCACATTAGTAGTGCAAGGGGAGCTGCAAAAGGCTTGTCTGCTTGCACAATAATTGTTATTTTTTAGTTTAAGTGTTAATATATTTGTTAGGTTTCTGTCACATTTTGGCCTGGTTCGGCCTAGTTCTGTGACAAGGGGGCAAAGGGACCCATGCCCTGGGAAAGTGAGGAGAAAGGAAAAAGGTAGAGAGATACAACTGGACAAAGGATAATGGTGACAAAAAGCTAAGGAACTTGATTTACTAAATATAATAGTGGAATGTGAGATAGTACAAAATAATGCAGTATGATTGGAATTGGATCTAATAAATCAAATGAAAGGAGAAAGTGTGAGTTTCTGAAACCAAAGTCCTTACACTAATGCTGTAGGTATAACGGACAGGGTACAAAGAGGAAAGTCTTGTGACTCCCAGTCAGTTTCATCTTTCCCTCCGAATGGAAAATGGAAATGGAAAAATGAAGTCTTCTGGGAGTTGTAGTTCATCCCTCTATTTTGAGACCAAAAAAACTAGAAATATTGACAGACCGCGGAACTGCAGCATTAACTCTTTAACTCCCAGTACACTGCTTGATGTCATGATGTGGAATGCTGATAAAAACCATATAACATGACAGTTTATTAATTTAGAACTATTTATATTGAATGCAGTAGGAACCACAGATGCTATGGTACAATTATATCACTTATTTTTTAATTAATTTATTTTTTCTTCATACATGCAGAGGAAAATTAAAATGCTTCACTGCTAGGCTGGCAAGTGATGCTCATGAAAAGCATTTTTGTTGAGCTAGGGACACTGTTACCATCAGCAGTCACATGATGTGATTTGTAAATACATTGTGTTGTTGAAGTGCTGTAGGGTGCTCTTTTGAAAATCTTTTCATGTGGGGGTTGGCCTATTCTCTCATGTAACTAGTGATAGGACTAGAGGGAATAGCTTCAAGTTGCACAAGGGAAGATTCAGACTGGTTATTAGGAAATACTACTTTTCTGAAAGAGTGGTCAGGCACTGGAATGGGCTGCCTGTGGTGGTGGTTTAGTCACTGTTCCTGGCGGTATTCAAGGAACATTTAGATGTTGTGCTGAGGGACATGGTTTAGAGAGAACTGTTGGCAATAGGTGGATGGTTGGACTGATCTTGTCTTTTCCAACCTTGATGATTCTATGATCATAATAAATATATCAGTCCCTGAATTTCCTTACTGAGAAAAACGTGACTTCCTGAAGGCATTGTTTTCCTGTGGCCCAGGCATCAGAGGCATTCATAAATAATCTGTACCCACACTATCTTATATTTCGTAATACCACTCTGAGCTTTGCTTTCAATGGGACAATTATAAACTTTGACTGTTTACAAAGATGATGCGTGGAGGGATGTTCTCTCATTATTATCAACTTTTGTTCAATCTGCAAAGGCAGCTTGAAAATCTTTGCATGGTTGGAGCTTCCACATGCCTGTTATGCTCCAAAACTAACTAGACGCCTTTCCATTTATCCTTTTTATAGCCTTTATCTTCTGATCTGGCACTCAGGGTAGTAATTGTAAGTTGCTTTTTGGGTTAGTATTTTCACTGGAGTACAGGCAGTTACTCAAAGCATGATAAAGAATAAATCAAATTTGTAATGTAGGCTTCAATGTTAAGTGTTTTGAGGTTATCCCCTGTCATGACAAAATTGGAACTATTTCATGAAAATTTGGCTTTGGACTTCTCTGGTGGTATCCATATTCACTTATCAAGAATGAAATTCTCCTATGGCAATGAGGTCCCAATCTTCATTTTTTCCACTCATGTTTTTGCTATTGATTCCTGAGGGAGAAGCAAAGATTGTAACTTGTCCCATAAGTGAGCTCTCTACAAAGCATTCTGTGTATTTAGAATAAACTGAATCATCTGTGCCTGTATTTATAGCAGGCAATAGTCGCAGGCCAAGAGAAAACCCAAAAGGAACTTATTTGTCCTCCATCTTGGGGTCACATCAATAAAATGGCTTATAGGTGGCATAGACACACACATTTCAGGTTTGGTCAACAGTTGCACACTACCTGTACAAACAAATCATTGAGATAATGGCATAGCTTACTTTGGATGTGCCAGATTCCTTTTTCCCTGTAGTGGGTGTACTACTTATAGCATAAAATTTTGCTTTATTTTCTTTTGCTGGAACTATACACTGATTCTGGCTGAGATTAAGGTACTTTTTTTTTGTTTTCTATTTGTGGCTAAAACAGTGTTGATAACACACCAGTGCTTTGGCTGACATTGTGCAAGCACTGCTCAGAAATAGGACTATCTCCTTTTCCTGCTTCCCAGCAAGTAAGCTGAGGTATGCAAGAAGTTAGGACAGCTGACCCATCTTGGCTATAAAGATATACCAGATAATAACGTACTTGGCAATGAAAACTTAGGTGTGCTGGATTTTGGTTTTGCAAGTAGCTTTTGCTCAGAGGATGGCAGAGCACTGATCTGCTTCTGGGAAGCATTGTGTGTCTACCTTTCTACCACTTGTGTTTTTTCCCATCTTTCCTTTACTTACTGCCTATCTTGACACGTGTTTTCTCACTTCTACTTTTCTGCTTCTCTCTGCATCCCACAGGTAGGTGAGTGAAAACTGTGCCACTGCTTAGCTCAGTCCACCCTAGACAGTACAACTACAGTATCCTACTCTATCCAACAGTGTTTTGCATACTTCACTGCCAGCTGAGAGCTTGCAGGCACCCCTGAAGAGAAGAGAGTATCAGACTGGGGTTGGAAAGAATATGTTAAGGTACTGAGGAGGAATAGTCTGTGGGGGTCTAGTGAGAGGTGGAGAAAGCCAGAATTGGGATTAACAATAAAATAAAGGTGTGTAAAAGGGGTGTCATTTGAAGTTGGGAGAAAAAAGAAGGCTGAGGAAATGTGAGTACAAGGAACATAATAATATTTTGTGTATTTAAAAGGAAATTGTATGAAAAATTTTGAGAAGCAAAGGAATAAGCTATCTTCTTAAAATTTTTAGTAAATCAGAAATTTATTAATGCTTATAAGTTATTATATTCTTCTCAGGTGAGAAAAATTTAGATAATTGTTTATCAGTTAGGATTATTTACTAGCTGTCTTATTTTCCATGAAGGACCTTCTGTTCTGTCATATTTATGGAAGTCATTATGATTGCACCTACCAAAACTAAGAGGATTCCATACCAAAACTAAGAGTCACTTTACATGGCTGCACAAGTACCAGTTATCATGCTTTCTTTCAGGCCAGATATTTCTGCTTTAAAGTAATAGTTGAGAAATTACAGTTGAAAAGGGAGAATCCAGGAAGCACCCTTTAAGAAAGACAGGTATCACATAGGACAGGAAATGCAGAATTCAGAAAAGAAATTATTTATTGTTGCCATATTTTCACAACTATGTGTTTAGGTTTTTCTGAATTCTTTTAGAATTACTGTTCTATAAAGTACTGCCCTCTGACTTTTTTTTTTTTTTTTTTTGTTTAATTTATTTAATCTGCATTTAAACCTTCTTCAATTATACAGTTGTTTGGGATTGGAAGAGACTTTGGAGATTGTCTAGTCTGACAGCTCTGCTCAAAGTAAATTCAGCTAGAGAGCATTACTTAGAGCTATGTCCAATCTGGTGTATAATATCTATAAGACTACATCTCTAGGTAACGTGTTTCACTGTTTCAACACTATCACAATATGTTAAGTATAATTTCCCAGGTTTTGATTTGCACAAATTTTGTCTTTCAATGGGTCCACTGAGAAGAGTGGCTCTATTGTCCTGAACTCTCCAATCACTTCTATTATACACATTGATAAAATCCCCTCAGAGCCATCTCTTCTTCGCACTGAACAATTGCAACCTTCTTAGCAAGTCTCCTTGTTAGATGGTCCTAACCTATAAACAAAACACTCCAGGTGAGGCTTTAACAGTGCAGAGTAGAGGGGCAGGATAACCTCTCTCAACCTTCTGGCCATGCTTCTTTTGATGCAGCCCAGAGTACAGTTGGCTGGACTGTGAGAGCACAGTGATGGCTCATCCAGCTTCCCATCCAGCAGTACCCCCAGTGCCATTTTGGTAGGGCTGCACTCAATCCTTTCATTCCCCATCTTGTATTAGTAGTGAATTTTGTCTCAACCAAGATGCAAGACCTTGCACTTGGACTTACT
This sequence comes from Odontophorus gujanensis, assembly GCA_013399175.1. NCBI lineage: Eukaryota > Metazoa > Chordata > Aves > Galliformes > Odontophoridae > Odontophorus > Odontophorus gujanensis. Next base: position 114,426 of record VXAB01012079.1, read on the forward strand.
GAACTACAAGAGATTCTCCTGCGCCCCCTGCACAAACCTGTCTACATCCGTCTGGATGGCATCCCATTCCTTTGGTGCGTCAACTGCATCCCTCAGCTTGGTGTCATCTTGCAAACTCACTGAGGGTGCACTTGACCCTACTGTCAATGTAATTGGTGAAGGTTTTAAAGAGTATTGATCCCAGCACTAACCCCTGAGGGACACTACTCGTCACTGATCTCCATCCAGAAAGTCTGTATTGTCTTGGGTATTAATTCTTCGTTCATAACTGTGAATTTGCAGGTGTTAAATCATGCATAGAATGCCCTGTGAATTTTTGCTTTTGTCAGTAGAAGCATATTGGGAATTTCATGGAAGAAACAAGCACTGACTCACAGACTACAAATTTCAAACAAGGCATAGTTCATATCAAGTCTTACGTGAATGCAAACAATAATACTGACAATAATTTATGGTGCGTTTTATGGTTGTAATAAAGCTATATAAGAATAGCAACAAGAATGCTTATTTGTATCATTTTGCATGAATAGGAAACCTTCAAGGAAATTATTCTTTCTGTGTTATAGTGAACAGATTAACATACAGAAAAAACAAAGAACTGAATAGACCTACCTCAGATTCATATGAAATGTCTTGGACTAGTTTCACTGTTAATTTGCTCTGAAGTTACAAAAGAATATTGCATGTGATATGCTATTGTGATTATGGTCCATTCTTTTGAGATTTTTAGAAATAAAAATGAAAGTCAGCAAATTTGCTTTTTTTGTTGTATGTTAAATATTTTATTGTTTTTGAAGTGTTGTTAAATCTGATCATACGGAATTGCTTATGAGCTTATTTTCTAAAGGAAAGACATATTTTTATCTTGTCTCTCTGCAATCCGCATGCTGCCCAGAGTAATCTGATTTTAAATTACCTTACCAGCCCATTACTGAATAAATTCTTCACGTCACATAGAATGCTTTATGTGTCATTTCTGTGATATAAATTCAAAATCAGACTGAGGTGACCAATGAAAAATCTGCTAGGAACTATTCCCTTTTTTGCTCAAGGTTGTGACACTTGAGCAGTTGCAAAGGATATATAAGAATATTTCTGACCCAGTTCTGTCTGAGTCTTTTTCAGACACTAAAAATTCCCTCCCCCCGTGTTGAGATCTCCTAAACATGTTCACCTTAGTCTTATCCTGCATTACTGGTATTCTGACTGATGTACTATCATTTTGATGTGTCCTGCAGGTTGTTAAATGTGCTATGCTGTGAACTTAATACCCTTTTGCTCTTGGAGACTCAGTATAAAGTGTCACAAGTTTTACTGGCTGCTCAGGAAGAAAATGTCACAGAAACTTCAGAACGACCAGGGTAAGAATTGACCAATGTAAATGTTACTTTTAACTGTCAGACTTTTCTTCTTAAAATATGTGAGTAATGTAGTGGCTTTAAATATACAGATGCATTCAATGAAGTTGTCATCTAATCTGTTTTTTTCTTACATGCATGCTTGCTATCAGTCTCAAATTAACAAAAGATGCAACAGGCTTGTTCTTTTTCCTACTTCCAAATCAAAGTAAAAACGTCAAAGTATTTTTATTTGCATTAATCTTATATGTGAATATAAGTACGCATTTTAAATAACTTTGTTATCTTTTTATGTATGTAATAGTATTTATGTTCACGTATTAAAAGCATCAGTACTTCGATTTTTTTTGTATTTATAACTTAGTCACCTCTCCAACTGCAGCGACTTTCTGTTGCTGACATTTAAAAAAAATAAAGAATGAATCTTTAAAAAATGAACGCTTATTTGGAGGATTGAAGCTGACAGTCATTTAGTCCCTGACACTTCATTATTTCTGTTAACATGTTGAACATTAAGAACTTTTGCTGTTTACCCTATGGAGCCAGTGCAGAGCTTGAATCAAACAGTGTGGGGTAAATCTCAACAGATAAATACCATTATTACTATTTCAACAAGAGACGTATTATTTCCTTAAACAATAGCTCATACTGTATTCTAAGAAAATTGGTGTATAAAAACTGATTTTTATTCCTTTTAAAGATTTTTGTACCCTGGGCTGCACAGACTTCAGACAGCGAGTTGGATGTGCCCAAATTCTGAGTAACTGCTTATCTGTTAAGTCAGAAATTTGCTGATAGGCTAAATAAGGAACAAATTTTGACGCTCGGTTAACTGTTTCTGCCCTAGTTACTGAGCACATGGGTGTAATAAATTTGGTGAAGTTTTCTGCTCTTCTTTTGTCCCTTAATTGCCTACATGTATCACTGATAAATTGGTTCTGATTTTATTTCAGTTATTTTTGTGTGTTGTTTTCTTTTCCAGAGATTTTATCATTGATAGTCTATCTGTTGAGAGAAACCATGTTCTTGTTAGAATAAGTCTCATTGGAGGACCACAGGAAAGGATTTTGCCTTTGAGAATACTAGATAAGGTTAGAATCTAAAATTTAACAATTTTTCTTTCTCTGACTCTCATTGATTGCACATTTTGTTGATATCAGCATGTGGAAATTATTTATCATTAAGAAATAGCAGTCCAGCTTTAGCTTTATAAAGGACTATCATTATCATGGAAAAAAATGTTGTTTTCATTGTCTGGGTGTTTGCATGTGTTTGGGACTTGCCACATTCAGATGAAATTTTTATATTGCTTCATTTTAGTGCTACTTTTCTCACTATAAAAATGGGTGCAGTTTGTCTACTTCTCACTTTTATATTTTTGTATTTTCTTCCTTGCCTTTTCATTTTTTACAGTCCTTTTATGTGATGTTTTTTCTATTCTTGGTTTTTCATCTGTAGTACCTAATACCTTGAGCTTTCATCGATGTTCTAACAGTACAGTGTTTGTTAAGCAATTCCTTTAAATGTTCTGCTTCTTACTGACTGTCACTCTCATGAAGATAAAACGCGAATTACAGTCAGCACAGGAAAGCCAGCTAGATCAATGTATAAAATTGAAAGTAGTTGTTTTTTTTTTTGTTTTTTTTTTGTTTTTTTTTTTGAGAACTGCAATTTCCCTTTTGGTTGAAAAAAGCATCACAGTATCAAAACTGTCAGTGGTATGCACCAGAGCAAGTTGTAGCTCAAAAGACTTGTGGATTTTGTGTCCTTTAACTTTTTATAAGTTAGAAAGTATTTCATCTTGCACTGTAGTATCAACCATGATCTCGTTGCATAGTCAGTAGTTCAGGGAACTTGACCTGTGTAGTAATTGGGAAAATGCTATTAATTCATCTCCTGTCTTAATTTACATTTTTATCCTGTTTCTAGGGCAGCGATCCATATCCGTGGCCAATGTTTTCATCATTCCCTTTGCCAGAGTGCTATCTTGCAGAAGTTCCTAGGAAAGTTGAATTCAGACAAGGTACATAAAAGCATGCAAATGCTGTAGATGTTGAACAGGCGTCTCTCTCAATTTATTTTTGTGTTGTTTTGTTTTTTTTTTTCCCCTTAGACTGTAATCTCATGAATACCTAAGGATTTTTTATTCTTGGCTGCATTGGTAGCTAAATGACTCAGTTTGGTTTTGCTTGTCTGGCTTTGTGCAACTGTCAATCTGCAAAGCTCTCTGTAGAAGTCTAATTCCTATGCAAACCTCAAGATTAACCTTTTGGCTCAACTTCGGTGGATGACTCATGAGATATATTTATATCATTTCTCTAGTAACTGAAGCAAGACATTATGGTTAGGCTACAGTTTTTTTTGTATACTATTTCCTTGATTCAGATCCCTGTGTTTACAAAACTTGGTGGTGTGTGAAATAGACAGCATTTAGGATAGTCAATTTCCACATTGAACATCAATTTGGAATGTGGGCAGACTGAAGAATCCTTTGAAGAACTATCTAGGCTCAGCAAAAATTCATACAGAGAATCCATTTTAAAATTTTAATTTGCATAGGCAATCCAAAAGAACAAGCTGAATGAGTTACAATAAATAAATCTTTCTTTACGTTTGTTCATGTTCATTATATACTTGAAATGTAATTATTAGAACTTATTTTTAAATTTCCTCAGCAGATGTTGATTTTCAGAAGAGAAAAAATTCTACATTAACAGTAGTCTAAAACACATTATGTTTATAAACATCTAGAAAAATAAAACAGCTGACAAAATCTATAGAGATTAGTTTAATTCACTTCTCTGATAAGAGAGAAGGCCATATGTTTATAAAACAAAGGAAACTTCTTCAGTAATACAAGACAGAAGATAATTGTCAGTTGAAGCTAGAGAGGTGTGGCTACTGCAGTCTAAGGAAAACAGATACATTGGAGGGATTCTAGAGCAGAGCTACACATCATGCCTTTGAGTTGTGATATGTGAGTATAGACTGAAATCAGAATATTCCAAGTTGGAAGGGACCCACAAGGGCATTGGCTCTATACAACAGTGCTTAACAGTAATCATAAACATCAACGTATTACCAGCATTGTTTTTTCTCCTAGAAGCAAAGCATAGCATTGTACCAGACACTCTGAGGAACACAATTCCATCCTAGCTGAAGCTGAAAGGGTGTGGGCTGCAAAGACTAACTGTAAGAGAAAGAGCAGTGCCAACTCTGTGGTACCAAGGCCTGAAGCCTGCTTTTTAGAGGGTTTTTTAATTGTTATAAGTGACACAGTATTATTGTGCCACAAACACTGGCACCAGAGTATTTTACTTCACTGGATTAAAAATTATTTTATGCTGATAAAGTGTGCTCCATTCCTCCATTTCATAATTGTACTTTGAATGGGTGGATTCACCCTTTTGGGATGTTTGTGGAAGGCGTGGACCGTTGTGTTTGAGGAAAATCTTTGGTACTTCATTCTTTACAAATACTTCCATTTTGCAGGAGTTTAGCATTTCTGTGAATGATACATGTGGCTGTAGAAAAAAAACAAACTTTACAAGTCACAATTTAATATACATTAATCATTTTGGCTAATGTTTAAAGTTGAAGAACTATTGGATAGCAGTATATTAATGGCTTACCTCTGTCAAGTATAATTTATAATGAAGCTTCAAATGATTTATACAGATCATTATTTAAGTGTAGAAATTAATTAAGCTACTTCCACCTGTTTACACTGCAGCAAGAGTGTTGCTTTTCTTTTGTCTTAATTACTGAAATAATAATTGAACAATGTAATTTGAGAAATAACTTTCAAGAGCTTTTTTAAGAGTAGTCTGATTATTTGTTATTCACAATATAACTATTAAAAATAATGGATTTTTAACTTGTAATATTGACTGCTGTAGGTTACTAAAAGTTAAAAAATTTAGAACTGTATTATACTGTAAAAGTCACACTTCTGTTTGCACTGGTAAGTTTTTCTTCTCTCCTAGTTCTGCACTTGAGAGAGCTGGTGATGAGAGTGACTGGAGAACAGTGTCTGTAATTTTCCTGCAATGACACAGTCACCGTTTAGTGTTTTCCACCATTCATTGTCTTCTCTCTTCCTGAGTTACAGTCCAAAATTGCTACCAAAAATCTTCTGTAATCACATTCCTAAAGCCTTTTTATATTCTATCTCAGCTTTTATTTTCTGAATTCTACCTTTGCTTTATACCCTAACTTGAGTGGAAACATGCTGCCATGTTTCTGTTTCTTTAATCAGATTTGTTTTCAGCAGACCTTCCATCTCTCTCTCTCCCTGTACTGTACCTCTGTCAAAAAACAGCTTTAATATCTTGCCTGTTAGCCTTTCTAGGTTAATACAAACATCTTCATCTCCTGCACTTTTGTGGCCTGTCCTTCTTACAGGCTTTTTTTTCACTCTTGTTTACACTCAATTACTGAAAGACGAAGGACAAAAGGTGTACAGATCTGTCTGAAATGTGTATAGACTTTCCTGAAATATATGTTCTTGTAAGGATTTGTTTTCATGCAACAGTGTAATATAATGCAGTCGGGTTATTCATTATTTATGACATCAGATTTTGAATAAGATACAGGTGAATTTTCAGATCTGAGATTCTTTGTCACAGAAAAACACTGCTGTCATGCACACAATTAAATAAGAAGAAGGTTGTGGATTTTTTTTTTGTTTTCTAAAACACGAATTTTCCTTGCCTTTTTTTTTTTTAATTAATTAAATTGCAAAAGGTTCTCTTCAATTATTTCTTCTTATTTTTGAACCTATTTAATAACCCACTATAATCTGAAAAGGAAGGTCTAACTTGTAATATAGAGACAAACTGCAAAGAAAAACACAGGTCAAATCAAGAGGCCAGGAGGAAGCAGCAGATATGGTTGTGTCATGGTCTTGAAACCCTACTTTCTTGAAATTAGTGGAGAATTCTTATGGTAGTTTTATTTCAATTATTGGAATCAAAATTTCACCTTGACTTGGTTGCTTAAGTCTCAGCTTGTAGTTTCTGATCCTCAGCTGACAAACTGAATTACTCAATCCTTTAGGAAGTGAAAACCTGTTTAACTTGTAGAAGAGTTACTCTGCAGTTCTGAGATTTTCTTCAACCTTAACCCATTACAGAAATGGCAGAGGAGTGAAAAATAACTGAAAATCCTATCGATAATACTCTAAGAGTCAGTCCTTTGCATTAATTTTTCATATTCATATAACCTGTTCTAAGCATCAGTGAATGTTATTTGGAGAGATATTAAGTGAGGATTTAGTTATTTGAAGATAGAAATTTCATGTTAATTAATTTGGAAGAGTTATTAATGCTAACAGTTAAGTTATTATAATCTGCTTTTTAGAAATAGCGTGTGTTGTTTTAATAAATTTAGTAAGAGGAAGACAATTTACTGATTATATATCATTAAGAGCTTTAGACCAGCTTAAACTATGTACACTGTAGTAATTCTTTTGAAAATACTTTAATCAGCTTAAAATAATAAGATCATTTGAAAATAGTATTTTTATTATAGAAACAATTGTGTTTGAAAACTGAATGCTAAAACACTGTGCACATGTGAAAGAGCAATGGCTTGGCTAAAACACTTTTCTTTAATAAGAAGTCACCTTTTAAGACGGAATTCAATTCAACAGTGTTTGGTGGTTTGTTTTAGTTTTATTTTTTCCAAGACGTAGAAACAAAACAAAGGAGAATAGCCCAGACTGTGATCTTTTCATTATGATAGGAACTGCATGATCCCGCAGTAAAGAGATTGCTTGCAGTTGGAATGAGTTCATATGCGTTTACCTCGTTACAGGATAAAAACTTTTTTTTGTCCTCAAGTTGACCTGAGAACTCTTAGTACTCTCAATTACTCTAGGAACCAAGTAACCTAAGGAGAGATGGTCTTACTGATTGCTTCCATTTTTTTGAAGACCAGTATTTTGTGCTAGAAATCTGAGTTTGATCGGTTTTCTCCTACATATAATTACTTTATAAATTACTTGACTTGAAATTTACCCTGCCTTCAGAGGAAAAAAGGAAGAAAAGAATGAGTAGATGAGTCAGTCCTTTCTATAATATTTACATTTTTAAACAAACGTTGGATTTGGAAGGAAACTATTTTCTCTTTGATTAGTCAAAGCATACGAATGCATTCTTTTAATCACTACTTTGTATGCACTGTTCAGTGTGCTGCTTCATTGTGTGTCCACATGACTCTTCTAGTATTCATTGTTCAATCTGAATTCAGAAATAGAAATTTTAGTTGGAGAAGATATTTGATTTAAAAAGCTACATATTCAGACTTTTCAGTACAGACATCATTTTGTTGAAAGCCAGTCTAGCATTTTTATGTATGATAGAGGGTGTTTCCCCACTTGTCACTTTGTTATGTTTTCATACCTCTGTTTGGGCTTGGCTAGTTGTGCAACTTACTACCTAGACCTGTGGTATTTCATTCTAGAAAAATGATGGGGTACATGTAATTTCCTCTAACTTAGTTGAAATTAGAAGAACAAAATAACTTTTAGCCAAGAGAAAAGAGTGGATATTTTCTGACCTTTTGTATATTATAGTATAGTATAGTATTATATAGTATATTATATTATTATATATTATATTATTATATATTATAAATTATTATTTAGATATATATTAATTTTGAATATGTGTTTCTGTATTGTAAAGAAAAAGAGAATATAGCTTTAATAACAAGATAAGAGTGACAGTGAGGAGCAGTCTTTAAAATTCTTTTTAATAAAGAGGATTATTTCATATATATATATGTTTTTTTTTGTAAACTGTAGCACAAATTTGTTTTATAAGCAGGCTGAACATGTAATAAAAAAAGTTATCTGCTATTTTTGTGACTTGCTTGTACCAGAAGACTGTAGTTTAATAGAGTGCAGAGGTAAAATGTCAAGCATTCTCAAGTTAGAAAATGTTCAAATTATTCTTGTATCTTGTCAGCACCAGTGAAGAGCCTGTGGCCCTGACTGTGGAACATGCTGGGTTCATATAGATTCTTCAGAGAACTGAGTGTGAAATTCTATGTTTTTCTAAATATTAATATAAAATTTGCAAGATAGCTATTAGGTCACATTTTAGTGACATCAAACATAAATGTTCAATTAGTCTTTTGCCCCAGTTTTGATTCCTTGTGCTGAAGTTGGGAAGCACTGGAGATTACTAGCACAGCTATTGTAAGAATTTTCATACCATTCAGGATCCAGTGCATTTTCACAAAATTTACTTCATAGGTATGCCTCACAATCTGAAAGCATATATATACATATATACACCTTCATATCCATCCATAGTATAAGTAGCTGAAAAAAAGCTGCTCACTGAAAGCAGAATTTTTCTGTGGGACACTGTTGCCTTGCTGTCTGGAATGCTTAACATTCAGTAGAATAATCTCACAATTTTATTATTAATCCAATAATTTTGGTGCAAGTTCTTTGCATGTCTTTATTACTTCAGATTCTGTGATGAAATTTTAGATCTCAGTGATGAAATTAAACAGAAGTATCAAACTTTGTTTGTTTTTAATTTTTGGACAAAGGTGTAATAAATCTAGTGCAATTACAACATGTACTTGTTATGGTTTTACGATTTTTGGTGTATTATTGATATTCCACATCATAACATCATGTGGTGTATTGGGAGTTAAAGAGTTAATGCTCCAGCTGTATTCTGGGTATTCCCGTCTGGGAATCAAACCTGGGCCACAGTGGTGAGAACGCTGCCGGCTCCTAACCACTATCCCAAGAACATTAACTCTTTAACTGCCAATACACCACATGATGTTATGATGTGGAATATCAATAATACAACAAAAATCATAAAACCATAACAGTACTTCAGGAACAACTTAAATGTTCAGAACATAGCAATAAACGAAGTCACTTATTCTGGTCTGTGTAAAACAGAATGTGGTTAGTTTCAGAGGCTAGCTTCTCCTCCAGTTTGTCAGTGGATAAGGGATACTTTGTCACATGTGAGTTCTCAAAAAAAAAAAAACAACACAAAAAAAACCCACCATGCAATAACTATATTCAACATTTCTGATATTTGATATGGATCTACTTTGTCTGTGTGGTGCTCTGTATCTAATAACAGTTGTAATTAAGTTTTTTAAAAAAGGAGAAAAAAAAAACATCATAACAGAATAACACTAATTTTATTTCTTCTAGATAAAGATCTTGACAAGCTGTTCGCAATCTTAAAAAATCCAGGTGAACAAACTGAGTGGGTGGAAATTTGCAGAAGACAATTCTGCAAAATCATGAAAGCCAGACCAGATATCATCAGTGGAACAAGTGAGTATGACTTACTGAGTTTTCTTTAAAGTTTCATTGAGAGTTATGTTTTCTAAACAAGTAGTGGATTTTGTGTTAAAAATGTTTCAATGTGATAGTCCCCAGGAAACAGGATTGAACAATACTAGTAAAAGTTACTAGAATTTACCCTTACAAAACATTAAAGAATCTGCTTGTTCAGATTCTTCATTTTCATGCACATTTCTAACAGAGAATGAACATATACTGGTTAATTGTTATAGATAAGTGAAAACAGCAAACAGAACAAATAAAAAACCAGAAATCACTTGTATGGCATAAATCATCAAATGCCTTTATAACGTAACTCACTTGTAATGAAATATTATACTAGTATAGCAATAAAGAAGCTGGGTGTTTTCAGCAATTGCTGACTTCCAATTCAGTATAAATTCTGATTATGTTAGAATAGTGTATTATTTTGTTTACAGATGGCAAAGAGTTCCCTTCAAGTCTTTAGGAAAGCAGCTAATACAACTGTTAATATATAAGAAATATTTTCTATCTGGGATCAAAGTAACCCAGTGTCAGCGGTTTACGGGCTGGCTTGGACGGGTTCTGTGACGACTGGGGCACAAGACCCACGGACTTACGCCCTGGGAAAGAGGAAGGGGGAAAGGGAAAAAAGGGAAAAGGGAGATGGGCCTAAAAACAAAACAGTGGCAATGATCTGAGTATGAAAGCTCATTTAGTAAGTAAGATATCAGAATGCAAAATAACACAATATAATACAATATATATACATTTTTATTTTCTTTTAATGCTACATATTTTAAACGCAAGTAGTTTGTCATTGTAAAATCAGTTTTGTTTGAATCCAACCTATTTTCTAAACTGATCTCTTGGATTTTATTAAGTTGAAGATTGTTAGTCTGTTTTCCTGTGTCTAAAAGGAATTATTCGCTGACAGAACATACTTTTATAAAAGAAAAAGGCAAACAGTGCATACATTTTAAAGTAGACAATTTACAAGGAAGAAGGAAAGAGAATTCACTTTGTGCTTTGCAGTAGTCTATACATCAAAACCTGTGCAAGTTGTCTTCAGCAACTTTGTTGGAGGTACCAGAAGCTAGAATTAGGAATAAAAGAGAATCATTAAGATTTGTTAAAAGAGAATCATTTGATTTGTTAAGATGAGGGTTACTTCTGAATAACTGTTTCCAGTGTAGATGGAACTGTAAGTAAAAGTGAGTAAGAAAGTATACACAGAATTGTTAAGCCTGGCAGGGAATTTCGGAAGGGCATAGGTCTTGCTCTCCCCATCCTTTACAAACTTCGTAGTCCTTTTGTACAGTTTCTTATAGTTTTATGTCCTTCTTGTATCATCTCACTCACAAATGCACAGAGTGCTCAAGATGAGGCCACGCTAGCCCAGAGCAGGATGGGACAATCCTTTCCCTCTGCCAGCAGCACTTGTGGGCCTGATACACACCATGATATGGTTGGCCTTCCTGACTGCCAGAGCACATGATGCCCAGATTGCTTTCCATGGAGCTGCTCTCCAGCTTCTCAACCCTCAAGTTACACTGTCCATACATGCTGAATCTTGTTAAAGTTCATGTGGTTGGTGATTGCCCTGACCTATAGTTTGTTAAGATCTTTCTGGAAGGCCCCTCTGTTCTTGAGGGAGTCAGCAGTTCCTCCCTGTTTTTAGACCAATGATTGCATTGCCTTTCAGATGTTTTTCAATAACTCAGAGGTCTTCTGTATTCGAAGACAGTGAAATACTGTTTTTAGAGTCTTAGACTATCATGCTATTATTTTTGATTCAGTTAGATGTAGATTCTTTCTGAGATCTGCTCTTGTTGAATACAACCAATTTCAAAACAACATTGCATTCGCAACAGAGGGTTTTAGAATAATACAAAAAATACATTTTTACCTTGTTATGTTCTTATTTGATTTTTCAAGGAAGCTTGTTTCTGTATGAGGGAAACAACAGGTCTTCCATATCACACAGAAGGAACAATTACAGATGAGACCAAATCTCTTCTGTCCCTCAAAACAGTTTGGAGCAACTTCCAATCTAGCCTCGCTCAATAACTATAGGATTTGAAAGAATTATTTTCATCTTAATGAAAATGTTACAAGTGCATTGGTGTAAGATATGCAACCTTCATCTCCAATGGAATTTCTGTCAGAATTTCTATTGTCTTTTTTTCTTCTTCTCAAACAAAATGCCAGTATATAAAATATTTTCTGCTGTTCTTTTTATGTTTCTGGCTTAGATTCCTCAGAGCAGTATTAGATAACCTTTCCTGGTTGGTTCCTAATGAAACAGTTTGAGACATAGATTTTTTACATCGGTGTTCTGCTATTTAGAAAGAATTTGTATTACCTTCCTTTTGTACATTTGTTCCTTAAGGAAAAAAAAAAAAAGCATCCTGCAAGAATGCAGCTGTCTTAAGTGCATACTGTAGTAATTTACTTGATTTAAATCTTTTCCATTAATTTTGTGTATGTTTACATACTCCTGAATTAAAATCATGTTTATTTTGGATATACAGCTTAAATTTACATGAGATAATTGTAAATCTTCCAAAAAATTCAATATTTTTATGCCAAGCTGTCATAAGGTAAGAAGATAAACATTACCAACAAGTTGTTGGGCCATGACACTCTGTGTACATGAACATAATATCTGATCAGAATGTGGGCTATTACAACAACACTCACTCTGCTGTACAGTGAACATTTCTGAATTTTGTTTGTCTATTTTTCCAGTAAGTAGAAAATCACTGAGCCAGTTTCCATCTACTTAAAGATTTCTGGAGTGTGTTTACGTGGCAGCTAAATGATATAGTATTAAAGGAGCAGAATTAAAATAACTACTTGTCATTTCACATGAACATTCTCTTGGAAGAGACAATGTCCCGTGAAAACCCTCTATTTATGTATTAACTGAATTTGTGTTGATAAACTCTAATGTATCGTTTCCTCTATGAAACTTGATTAAAAGCTTTTTGGAGACCCTGATAGGCATGCAAATAAATACTTCCAAATGGTTGAAATCAATTCTGTGCTTGAGTTTCAAAAAATTGCTTAGCAGTTGTTGAGCTGTCACTTCTCCTATTAACTCAAGCACTGAACTGAAATATTTGACTGTTAGGTCAAGCATGTGGATGCCTTTGAACAGAAAGGGAAGAAAAATACAATGTACTAACTTGATTTATATTTTCTGAATTGTCCAATATTTTATTTCTTTAACATAGCTCCTGTTTATTACTGTAGGATGGCATATTTCAGTAATCACAATAATACTAGTCATACAGTAAACATACACATAGTTAAAAGTTAATTTTCTGTTGTTTTTTTGTTCTTGTTTCATTTACATAATATTTTTAACATTGATTGTGGACCAAATTTCACTAAGTGTATTAGTGAAGTTGTAAGACTGTTTAATCTCACGAATCACGAACTGTTGCTCTTCTACAATTTTTTTTTTTTTTTGCTAGACCTATGTGGTTTATTAAAGCTGTGATTAAAATAGTTATCCTCATAAGAAAGTATAAGAATATAAATTATATGTTTGATAATTTTTGTTTTGATTTGGTAGCTCTTTGCATTACAGAATTAGTTTGTTACTGTTGGAGCTGGCTGACTCTGTGAATCTGCGTTTAGCTGTTGGAAATTTTATTTTTCCTAGGAAGGGACCTCTCACCATAGAAATAGCAAAACTTAGCCTTTTTAAAACTTCTTATGAACTCATTCATTATAAGTGGATTAATGTGTTAGATAATTAATATAAAAATAGTGATTTAATGTCAGTGTTTGTTTAAAATAGCCCGAAGAAAAGTTGATTATTGTCTTGAAGGTTGTTTTCTTCATTTTTTTTCTGGCATAACAATGAGTGGAAGCTCTTTTCCTCCTCCTCTTCATGCATGAAATAGCTTGCACTGCAGACTCCTTCTTTGTTATGATTCCTGTTAGCAAGGCTCATTCAAGATATTTCTGTTTCTCTCCATTGCCATCTACAAGACAGCTTTTTATGCCATGTTCATGCTGCTATGATAGTTGTACAGATTCCCACTAAAATGATTTATTGGAATTTTCCAGTTTTAAAACAGAAAAACTTCCTGTGATTGCACAGTCTTTTGTGCGGGAATGAATGAGTAGGGGCCGAAGATTCAGCGCTATTAGATTGAGGTTATGCCAAGGAGATTGGAATGTTCAGACTTAAAAAAAGAAAATGCCACCAGCAGCAACTCTTGTTATTCTCTAATCATGTTTCCTTGCTTTCTGCTGCTGCAAGAATGAATTTATATCACTAGTCTTTAAACCCAGCTTATGGCAACAGCAGGTAGTTTGGAATAGCATTTACTTTTCAAAGATGTTCAATGGTTGCTATATGTTGAGTTCTTTGTGTGCCTCATTTCAATATCAGGATCCTCCATGCAATATGTATAAAGGCTTTCTTGTATCCTTTTGTGTAAAGTGGTAGTGTGTTAACTTGAAGGAGCCTCAAACTTGCAGAACTGCAGAGTCACAAATGTTTTGTTGTTTTTTTTTTTTAATGATCTCTCATTGAGAGCTGTCACTAATTTCCTGACTAACATCCCATTAAGGTGGGAGATACAATTTCTTCAATAGTGATCAATTTCAGCAAGTGGTTTATCTGTGTATGGACTCAAAGTTTCATGGCAAGAACTTTAGAAAGCTGTAATAATCATATAAAAGTGCAGAAGTTCCAAAAATAATTACTCAAAAAAAAGTATTTCAAAAGGAAATACTTACATGTAAGTGTGTAGTTTTTTATCTTGTGATGACATAGATGGTTTTATATTTTTTACTAAAACCATCTCTTAAAACATCATTCACTTTTGTCATCATCATTTTGGAGTGGCTTTTTTTTTTCATATCTATACTCTCAGAAAAAAAGGAGATAAGATACTGTAGTTTAATAATAATTTTCATTTTATATTGAAATAATGGAATAAATTCTGAAGTAATCTTTCAAGGATTTAAAGATGATATGGAAATTTCTTTCAGTTTATACAGAATATATTCTTGGTAAACCTATTAAAGTTTAAGTTAGGAATGGTGTTGGTAATGTAAAAGCAGAATGTATGCTTTGAATCGTTCCCCCATAAAAGCATGAATAAGCATCTAGAACTTCAAATATCTCTAGTTACATACTGTCATTTTGTTAGGCAGTGTAGGCCTCCATTTTGTTCACCAACTTTAACATTTTAATGTTTCTCTTCTTTTTGCAGTTTTGGCAGAATTAATAGAAAAATTTGTTTTACGTCTTTCTGAGAGTCAGTCGAATTGTTACTTCAGTATGGGAAGCTATGAAGGTCAGTTTTCTAATGACTTGCTGCTGTGCAGAGTCTGTGTATTTAAATTACTTTCCTTTAAAATGCACCTAGCATTCTTGGTGTTGTTGAAAATTTTCTTCAAGAACTCACAAACTCGTTACTTATCTGATGGGAAATACCTAAGTTTGGAATGAAATATGATATACTTGAAATAGTGCAGACAATTATTAGGGATGCTTTCACATTCCTACACTTCTAATGGAAAGGAGATGCAAAACAGTTAAGGCTGTTATTCAGAGTATTTGTTTATACTTATTTCAGGTAAAAAAGATTTGCAGATCTGGTGGCATAAATATTTAAGATAGCATAATCAACCTGGCTCACCTTTTGAAAGCTCTGTATTATATAATCAACCTCAAAGTATGCTACTTATATTGCATTAAAGATATATATTGCAGAACTGCAATTATCAACAGTAATCTGTCTGTTACTTTCATACGGATGTCATGCTTTGTCAATGGTTTACGGGCAGGTTCGGCCTGGTTCCGTGACGATTGATGTGGGGGACCCACGGACCCACGCCCCAGGAAAGGGGAAGGGGGAAAAGGGAAAGGGAAAAGGGAGATGGGCCTAGAAACAAAACAGCGGCAACGATCTGAGGAGGAAAGCTAATTTACTAAGTAAGATATCAGAAAAGCAAAATAACACAATATAATACAATATAATTGGAATTAAAGCTAATAAATCAAATGAAATGAGCAAGAGAGAGTGTCCGATAAACCGAAGGCCTTACGCTAACGCTGAAGGCGAGACGGCAGCGAGCACCCACTGCTGAGTCCATCCCAGAGGAAAGAGAGAGTGTCCCGTGACCGCAGACAGTTTTTATCTTTTCCCTCTGAGTGGAAATATGTAAAAACGCAAAGCATCGCAAAGTCCTCTGGGGAATGTAGTTCTTCTTCTCTGAGACAGGTATACCTGGAACTATCGATGATCCATGGAGCTGGAACATTGACTCTTTAAATGCACTACATGATGTTATGATGTGGAATACCAGTACCAAAAATCATAAAACCGTAACATGCTTACAGCCAAGAATAAAGGAGAAATGATAAATTTAATTTATTCTGAGGGTGAAGTAATAAATTTTAATATTTTGAAGCACTTGCAAAATCAGAAAATACAAAAACGTTGATGTTAGCTGGAAGATGCAGTTTCATTCTTTACCATTTGTAAAGACTTTTCTCTTAGGTTGTAGTTTACTCATTTGGAGTCTTAAGCCTGCCACTGACACTCAAGAAGCAAGCTTGCTTTGGGAAGAACCTGTTATTTGTACTGATATTTAATTTTTACGATCATAGCAGGCAAATACAGTGTCCTTGGAGACTTCAGACTTCCCTTTGAAGTTTGAAAGCATAAAACCCCGTTAGTAATTTAGAGCTTCTCTTTCTTTTATGTAGTAACCTTGCCATTTAGCCATCTACTAACTGAATACATGCTAACAGAATAATCTTTATTTTATTTGAGAATCTTTAATTTAATGGAGAGAGTTGCTAAAGTGCCATTTCTGTCATTACTTTTTTCCTCCTTACAAGCTCAGCTCACATAAAGTTGCATTGCAAGATTCTTCTAAATCCTCCTCATTAAGAGTTTTTTGTTGTCCTGCATCATTTTGTCACTTATAATTTGACTTCTCAGGAGGCATACAAGCAACAGAGAGCTTTTCATTGTCTCATAAAACTTGCTTTTTGTGTATATCTGACACATCTTAGTTGAAATTATGGTTTCAGTGATTCTGTTAAAAGCCCACATAATGTCTTCATGACATAAAAGATTTGACATCTGGACTGCTCATCTTGCTTCTCTCATTATATCTTTCTTTTTAGGTCATAGTTTAAGCTATGATATAATCTCCAATTATATGGAAGGCTCAGGTGCAGTTTCTTTTTCTGCTTTGAGGAATGTCTATCTCATTTTCCTTTGAGGATACTGTAGCCCACAGACAACTTTTCAACAAACCAAGCCAGATTTCAATTTTTTTGTTGTTCCTATTACATTTTTTAATCAATTAACCTGGTCTGTACGAAATGCCTTTTTGTATTTTTTTAACGTATTTTATGCATTCTTGTACTGGCCCTATTGGACATTAATTCTGAAAGGACTTATGTGTTTACAACAGAAACTGCATGATGCATTGTGTCCTCAGTGCTGCAAACTGAAAAAAAGTGAATCTCAGAGTTCGACGGTATGCAAAGTCCTCCTCCTTTTCTTTGGGCAGAATTTTTGTTTTTTCTACATAATTTAAAACAATTAGTTTTATCAGGTTTTCACTCTCTCTAAACATATATTCATGTTCTTTTATTGCAAAGAATATTTCAGAAATGCTAAATGCAAAATTGAATCCTAAGGTGACTGAAGTAAATAACAGGAGTTTGAAGCTAAAGTGAAAATATTTAAATTCAGAAATTAAATATAGTACTTCTGTCTTTCACAATAAAAAACACTTTAAAAGCTGGCTGATAAACAGTTTTCCATGAAAAATGTTTTTGATACTCCATGATATTCTAAGAGAAACTTAAAAATGGGATAGTGAGAGGCCTTCTGAATGATAGTAACCTGGAGTTTAGTTACCAATATGTAATGTAGGCAAAGGTCAGGTGTTCTTGCTTTCTCTTCCTGTCAGTTTTATCATTATCACACATTCTTTCTGTGAGGATTTCTTCAGTCCAGGGAAGAGAGTTGCTCAGTCAAACAGCATGATTCATCAAAGATTTATTTTGCATTTGATTTAAAGATAATTACTAAAATTTCATAGTGAATTTTTCAGACAGTTTAGCAACGAGTAGTGTCCAGGAAAACTAATTAAGACCAATAAATTCATGCTGATTGACATGAAAGTGAAACAAAAATCTGTTTCTAAAATTGAATCTGTGATCAAACGTCACTCTGAAACAGCAAAAAGGGCTTGACTGTATGAATCAGTTGAATAGCTAAATTGACACTCATTTCTGTTTCTTACTTCATAAAACATGTCGTGTGGTTTTCTGTGAAGACAGGGAATGTGCTGTGAGAACCCAATTCTGTACTGCACTTCCAGTGTTTGTACAAAAGGAACAAATAACACCCTAAAATCGTCATCAGATTTATTTACTCAGAATTTCTTTTCTCATTCTCTCACTGATTGAATAATGTTTGATCAGATTTATATATATTTCCAAGAAGTTTATGCTAAAGTATGTGAAGGGTTGGAATTTCTCAAAGGAGAACAATTCCTTCTTGAATTACTTGTTCTTTCATATTATCTTTCCTTTATATACATGTAGTGGTTTAACCTAGCAGGTGGCTAAGCACCACAGTATCCATTCACGCACTCCACTCCACTTCCTCTTAGGAAACAAAGTGGAACTTGTAGGTTGATATAAAACTACTTTCTAACATAAAGGAAAAGAATATAAATGTAGTCATAACTATTATATATATATGAATGTATATAGAAAGTGATGCACAACCAATCACCACCCACCAACTAATACCTAGCTAGCTCCTTGAGCAGCAGAAGAGACCAGATGAACTCTGACTGCCTTCAGAACTCCTTTAGCATGACATCATATGGTGTAGAACATTTCTTTGTCCAGTTTATGTCAGCTGTCCTAATTCTCTTCCCTCTCAGGTCCTTGGTCCCTTCACTAAGGGTGGCCTTGGATCTGTATAACACTGCTTAGCAACAACTGTAAGCACTGATGTGTTATCAGTGTTGTTTTTGTCCTAGAAATAGAACAGTATCATACCAGAGACTCTGAAGAAAACAACTCTCCCAGCTGAAACTAAGATAATATGTGTGTTACCTAAGCTGAGGTCTTAAGCTGCTGTTGAGTAGAGATATTGTTCTGAATTAGGTAGAGCTAATGAGTTGTTAGAAAGTAAATTGTTATTCCAGATACGTCTTTCTAGCTCCATGTCTAAGTAAGCCAAACATGTTTGGCAATTGCATGTGTCCACCGTTCTGTCTCTTGAAAAAATTGAGGTCTGGAGAAACACTTTCTAACGGTTGTGTAACTTTAATGAAAAAAGCCACACTATTCATGAAAGTGGATCCAGTTTGTCAGTAAAAAGCATAGATATTCAGTCTTTATCATGTTTCTTAAAGTGAAGAATAGATTATCTTAAAAAAAGGACAGCTTTCTAAACCCTAGGTGGTTGTAATTAGAATAGCACAGTCATCCATCTACTGTGGAATCCCTCAGGATTTCAGTCCATTATAAAATCTGTAAATATGGAAAAATCAAATTAGTCTGAGTTATTATTTTGAAGATAAGGAGGAAGGAAAAGTAACTGATAAACTGCTTTCAGCTTGTAGTGTTTAATTATAAACAGTAACATAAATCTTAAAGTTTACTTTTTTTGCTAGCAGCATTGATACTGCTGTCATGTAGATTCAGATGAGGAAAATAGCATGGAGTATGTATGATATACATTAATGAACTCTGTCCATCCTCTTTCCCAAGATTAATATTTTACAGTTTCCTTTATTCTCTAAAAAGACACAGTCACTAAAAGAAGAAGCATTGATGCATAGCTGTAATAGGTAGTAGAGTGGTCTATTTGGTCCCTTCCAACCGAAGCAATTCTATGATTCTGTGTCAAGGATTTGAAATATACTATAGCACTAAAATGGGCATTATGTCTTAGAGACTGTGAACTGAAATACCCTCTTCCTGTTACTAGTAAATTGCAGTTCATTGAAAAAGAAATGTTTTGTAGAAATGTATTAGTTTTCTCAAGGTTCCAACAAATCATTCCTCAAAGAATTTCACTTGCAGAGTCATCTAACCTGTTAATGTCATGGTCTCCACCATGTGTTGCAGATCTCCCAAGCTAAAGAATGCTGTGACCTTTCAGGGTTAACTATTCTTTTGGTACTTCTAGTTTTGCAGATGACCTTGTAGTTGAGTTCTCCACTCAACTTTATCTCTGAAACTGCTGAAGTAACAGAATTTCAGGTATTTCAGGCCTCAGCCGTAAAACAGATGTAATGCTCTGTTCCTCTCTCTAGTTGAGACTTAGTTCTCAAGCTGAACAAAATGTCATAGGAGCTTTCTACCACTCAGTAAACTTACTCTTCTAAGGATCAAGTGAATTGGATGATGAACTGAGAAATTTCAAAAATGTCAATAGGAAGCTTCTCAGAAGGAGTAACAAATGAGAAATACAAGACTACACCACAAAACAGATTGAAATGGAAGGAGAAAGATGGGCATTATTTTCTTCCTCCTGCATCATTTGTTGAATGCTCTTCTTTAAAGATGGGTGATGCTAGCAAAAAGTATTTCACCCTTTGCTAGTTCATATGTAACTGAAATGAATATGTAGTTCATCCTTAATGATGCTACCAAAAATAGGTTGAGTGTTTACGGTGAGTAATTCTCAGATAAGAAATTCTAGATACAAATATTTTGATCTTCTGTTGTTATGACAAGGAGTCTTTCTCATGATTTAACGGATGCTTTCAGAAGTCACAGTGGAAATATACTTGACATTACTTAGCACTGATGAGGAGCCACTGTCTCTCTCCATTCACAGTTTAACTCCAATAATACTTTTCTTTGAGAAAGCATTTTTTTAGAGACATTTCAAACAATGAGTATGAGATTCAGGCTCTCAGAAGTGCTCTAGATGAGTGATTTTGTGGAGCAGATGATTCCATCAAATAACTAGCAAAACGACATAAGAGGGAGTAGCGAGAAGTGTAGGATTTCTATTTTACTCCAACTCCATAAGATGTTTTAAAATAGCTATACTATGTAAAGATTCTTGAAGCACCTACAGAAATTATGCAGGCAATTCTGACCTCAGTGGGATTTTCAGTAACTGTTTGCAGTAGTATTACTTACATTGCTTATATGAATCAAAAGTAATTTCCATCCAAACAAAGAAAACTAACTGTTCTTACCATCACTGAAGTTAAGAAATTAGCACTTTGCAATGGTTATTTATACAACCATAAAAAGATTTGTCCCGAACACCAGGGAGAGAAAAAAGGTAAGTCAATACTATAACAATTTTAGTAAATTTTTTCCCCTTAACATAAAAGGGGAACCAAAAGTTTATTTGTGGTAACAGCAGTTAGACAGAAAGAAATTATTATCTAAAGCCCATACATATATGAAATGTGTTGTAAAGCTATTTCAGCTTGGCATATAGTCGTATCAATGTGAATGTAATCAATGCAGCCTATCTTCTGACTCAGCCGTATTCTGACTCGGCTTCTTTTTGTGGTAAGGCAGAAAATGAAGAAGAAAACCTTTTGGATGAGTTGTGGAGTGTGACAAGTTGCTGTACTGAAGTCTAGTCTGATCAGGAGGGACTGTGTGCTACTTAGCTCACTCTGAAGTGTCTAGCTACAGAATGACTTTCATCATAGTAGCGTAGTGAGCTGTTTGCAATCCAGGAGTCTCCTAGAATGCCTTGAGGATAATTTCTTGAGTCAGGTAATAGATGGCCCCACCAGGGAGGATGCAGTACTGGACCTGTTGCCACTACTGCAAATGAACTGATTGGTGATGTCAGGATTGGAGGCTACCTGGGATGTAGTGACCATGCTATGGTGGAGTTCCCACTCCTGATGGATATGAGGCAGTTAGAGAGTGAAATGAGGGCACTAAATTTTAGGAAAGCTCAATGCTGTTTTTTTAGGGACTTAGTCAACAAAACACCCTGCAAAACTTTCCTCATGATCAAGAGTACAGAACAGAGTTAGTTGATCTGTAAGGAAGATCAGAGCATAAGAGCTCTCCATCTCTAGGTGTAGGATGGCAGGAAAGGAAGGCAAGAGACCAGCATGGCTGAACCAGGATCTGCTGGTCAAACTGAAGAACAAGAAGAAAGTGCACAGGAAGTGGAAACAGACATGGGTACCGTGGGAAGAGTATAAGGAAGCTGCTAGGCTGTGTAGGGATAGGGTCAGGAAAGCTAAAGCCTATCTTGAACCAAACCTGACAAGTGGAGCCAAGAACAACAAGAAAGGTTTCTCCAAGTCCAAAAAAGTCCAGGAGGGTGTACCTGCCCTAGTGAGTGACACAGACAGGCTGGTAACAACAGATGAGGAGAAGGTACTCCAAGTCCAAAAAGTCCAGGAGGAGAGACAGGCTGGTAACAACAGATGAGGAGAAGGTTTCTCCAAGTCCAAAAAAGTCCAGGAGGGTGTACCTGCCCTAGTGAGTGACACAGACAGGCTGGTAACAACAGATGAGAAGAACAGACTGAGGCAAAAAAATTAACTTTTTTTGCCTCAGTCTTCTTTGATAATTGCTCATGACACAGCCCTCAAACGGACTGGGGAAGCAACTTCCCTCCTGCTGGAAGAGAAGGTCAGGTTTGTGACTACCTGAGGAACCTGAACATCCACAAGTCACCGGGTCCTGATGAGATGCATCCCAGAGTCCAGAGAGGATTAACTTCTGTAGTCACCAAGCCACTTTCAATCATATTTGAAAAGTCATGGCATCAGATAAAGTTTCTTGTGAAAGGAAAAAAGGCAATATCATGCTCATTTTTAAAAAGGGTAAAAGCAGTGACCCCAGGAACTGCTGACCTGTCTCAGTCTCGTCTGTGCCAGGAAAGGTCATGCAGCAGATCCTCCTGGAAACTATGCTAAGGCACATGGAAGACAGGGAAGTGATATGAGGAGAACCAGCATAGCTTCAATGAGTGTTGACCTACCTTCTATGATGGTGTCACTGCATCAGTGGACAAGGGAAGAACCACTGATGTCATCTATCTGGATTTCAGTAAGGCCTTTGACACAGTACTCCACAACATCCTTCTCTCCAAATTGGAAAGACCTGGATTTGATAGGTGGACTGTTTGATGGATGAAGAACTGGCTGCAGAATCGAATTCAGAGAGTGGTTGTCAATGACTCAATGTTTGCATGCAGATCATTGATGAGTGGTGTCCCACAGGGGCTAGTGCTCAGACCAATATTCTTTAAAATCTTCACCAATTACATTGACAGGGGTCTAGTGCACTCTCAGCAAATTTGCAGATGACACCACGCTGAGGGATGCAGTCGACACAGCAGAGGGATAAGATGCCATCCAGAGGGATGTAGATAGGCTTGATCAGTAGGCCCAAATGAACCTCATGAGTTTCAAGAAATCCAAGTGCAAGGTCTTGCACCTTGGTCAAGGCAACATTCACTACCAATGCAAGCTGTGGGGATGAAANGCCCTATTGAGTGACACAGACAGGCTGGTAACAACAGATGAGAAGAACAGACTGAGGCAAAAAAATTAACTTTTTTTGCCTCAGTCTTCTTTGATAATTGCTCATGACACAGCCCTCAAACGGACTGGGGAAGCAACTTCCCTCCTGCTGGAAGAGAAGGTCAGGTTTGTGACTACCTGAGGAACCTGAACATCCACAAGTCACCGGGTCCTGATGAGATGCATCCCAGAGTCCAGAGAGGATTAACTTCTGTAGTCACCAAGCCACTTTCAATCATATTTGAAAAGTCATGGCATCAGATAAAGTTTCTTGTGAAAGGAAAAAAGGCAATATCATGCTCATTTTTAAAAAGGGTAAAAGCAGTGACCCCAGGAACTGCTGACCTGTCTCAGTCTCGTCTGTGCCAGGAAAGGTCATGCAGCAGATCCTCCTGGAAACTATGCTAAGGCACATGGAAGACAGGGAAGTGATATGAGGAGAACCAGCATAGCTTCAATGAGTGTTGACCTACCTTCTATGATGGTGTCACTGCATCAGTGGACAAGGGAAGAACCACTGATGTCATCTATCTGGATTTCAGTAAGGCCTTTGNGTCCAATAGTGGAGGGAATCTGTAAGAGATTATTATTTTTTATGCCATTGCCTCAAAGCTTGCTGAGGAAGGAGTCTACGCAAGTCCTGAGCAAGGGTTGTGAATTCCTTTGTCTGAGGGACAAGCCCAAGCAAGCCTTGGCCAAGGATTGAGTAATCCTTTGTCTGATATACACAGATGGACATGTCCTGGAGCAACAAGAGAGTGGTGAGCCACAGCTCAGTGGCCGGAGAACAGTCNTAGTGCTCAGACCAATATTCTTTAAAATCTTCACCAATTACATTGACAGGGGTCTAGTGCACTCTCAGCAAATTTGCAGATGACACCACGCTGAGGGATGCAGTCAACACAGCAGAGGGATAAGATGCCATCCAGAGGGATGTAGATAGGCTTGATCAGTAGGCCCAAATGAACCTCATGAGTTTCAAGAAATCCAAGTGCAAGGTCTTGCACCTTGGTCAAGGCAACATTCACTACCAATGCAAGCTGTGGGGATGAAAGGATTGAGCGCAGCTCTGCTGAAGAAGACCTGGGGGTACTGGTGGATGGGAAGCTGGACATGAGCCAGCACTGTGCCCTTGCTCCCTAGAAAGCCAACCATATCCTGGGCTGCATCAAAAGAAGCATGGCCAGAAGGTTGAGAGAGGTGATCCTACCTGTCTACTCTGCTGGTGAGGCCTCACCTGGAGTACTTTGTCCAGTAGTGGAGGGAATCTGTAAGAGATTATTATTTTTTATGCCATTGCCTCAAAGCTTGCTGAGGAAGGAGTCTACGCAAGTCCTGAGCAAGGGTTGTGAATTCCTTTGTCTGAGGGACAAGCCCAAGCAAGCCTTGGCCAAGGATTGAGTAATCCTTTGTCTGATATACACAGATGGACATGTCCTGGAGCAACAAGAGAGTGGTGAGCCACAGCTCAGTGGCCGGAGAACAGTCTTTTGTGTGGACTCATCTTGAGGGAGATAGCCATCTCAGGAGGTACTCACGTGACACTTACCCAAACTTACCCAGGGATGTCACATAGGCAGGAAAAATGGAGGATAAAAGAGGGATCAACAACCATGAGGATAGGTGTTCTGCCATCGGAACCCTCACAAGCTGATCACTGCATGCTGATGGACTCCCTCCTGGGCCTGCTGCTTCCTCCTGGGCTTACCCTACCACTCCTTCCTGGTAACTGCTTGCTGCCCAAGGTCAGCCATCGCTGCTGCTGCTCTCCCCCCTGTTCTTCTGACTTGGACCATCGGAACAGCGTGCAATGGGACTGCTGCTGCATCCAGGTGGTGACTATCCCCGCTTTATGCAATTCTTGCTTCTTTCCTATCTTTTCTATTGCTCACCTTCCTTTCCTCATCACTCTAATTGGTAATATTGTCCGTCCTCCCCTTCCTCATCTCCCTGATTAAGATTTGTAATAAACTGGATGGACCAACATTTCAACCGTTGTTTTGTAATCTTATGCCAGGTATACATATAACAAAGAACCTCCTCTCCCTCTTATAAATTGGAGCAAGACAGAGTCCTCAGTACAGGAGAGACATAGACCTGTTAGAGCACATCCAGAAGAGGACCACGAAAAGGCTCCAAGGGATAGAACACCTCTCCTATGAGTACAGGCTGAGAGACATGGGGTTGTGCAGCCTGGAGAAGGGAAGTCTCTGGTGACTGAACAGGGGGAAATGATTTCAAACTCGAAGAGGATAGATTTAGGTTGGATGCATGGAAAGAAGTCATATACAGAGAGGGTGGTGAAGCTCTGGAATGGGTTGCCCAGATAATGTGGCGGATGCCCCATTGCTGGAGACTTTCAAATACAAGGCTGGGCTAGACTCATAGCACCCTGATTTAGCTGTGAACGTCCCTGTTCATTGCAGGACAGTTTACAAGGTAACCTTCCAACTCTAAGGATTCTATGATTGTATGAAATAGTTACTTATAGTAGAAAAATATATCATTCTACATTTTTTTTCACATGTAGTGTTCAAATTGTTTTGTTTATAGTTATCACTGGCGATTAATAGTTTGCAGTCCTTGGTGTCTCAAGGGAAGCATTGTTTCTTCTGAATCTAGGTTTTATTAAACAGTAAATTTCTATAACAATTTTTAGAGCAGGAATGCCTACATTTATTATGATTAGTTTCTCGAAAGGGTGCATGGTAGGTTGTTAATGTAAAGTGTGACTGTAAAACTAAACAAAGTGTATCGTTTAAATTTTAAAATTGTCCATGCCTACTGCTGTTGAGATTTTTTAATGCATTTTAAAATAAGAAACAAAATCAACTTTCAATTATTACTGATTTTTATATTGTAAAGCTTTACAGCTGCTAAAGAAATATGTGGGATTCTGACATCCAAGTCAATAGTTTTGATTTACATTGATTTTCATTTTACCATTTTCTTCATTTTTTAAGTGTTAAAAACCTTTTCAACATAGGTTTTTGTTTCATTCAATAAATACAAAGGAATTTGCTAGCACATATTAATTCCGTTTAATAATAGGCACAATTCTGTATCATGTTCTTACTAATTCACAGTTCAGAGAGGTGTTTTGTCCTTTGTTTGACAGTAAATGACATTTTAGTTTAAAAATTTCATTCATTAATACCTTTTGTTATGAAACCCACTGCTTTGCAAGAGTTAGTTATCAAATGTATTAATAAGTATCTGTCAAATGAGTTGAAAGTAAAATTAAATCCCATAGTGTCATGAGCACTATTTCAGTAGTGCAGTCACAGCATACTCCTTTAAGCTTACTAGTCAGCTTTTGATTCACGGATTGCAATATACAATATCTTCATACTCTTTAAACAATATTTTTTTTTTAAGTTTAATGGAGCATTTAAGGTTTGTAGGTCCAGTTTTTTTATGAGTAGGAAGTTGTCCTAGTCTTTCCAGTCTGTTAATTGGAAAGCAAAATGAAAAATCAAATGTTTAGACCTAGGAGAAAGAACCAAAATTTCTGCACTCATATTTTTTAGCTGTGAATTGCTAGTAACTCAGCTGTGTAGTGTACAGAGCTATGCTTATATCACATACCCTGCTGCACAAAAGCAAGTTTTTTGCCTTAATTTGTTAACTATATACCAAATAATTATTTAGTCCAAACTCCATGTTAATTTTACCTCCTTTCATGATACAGGGCAGTATCAAAGGGAAAAAAAAATCAAAGGGGAAAAGTCTTTTCAGCAGCTAAGGAGTTATTACAACAAGAGGAAAAAACAGGGCAATAAGGATCAATGAAATCAGTTGTATTCTTGTAATGTTAATAAGAATCAAGCACTCGTTGCTTGTTGTAAGCTGTTACAGAATGGAAACAGTGACCCAGATAGTGTGCTCTTGTATGGCTGTTTCTTATCACACTGTTGCTGCACTCTGATACCCGCTCCAGCATTTCCAGTCACAGGAAGAAATCACCTCAGAATGGAGACAGAGCTTACTTGCAGTTAAGGGATTGTTGTACTGTCTCCTTTTCTTCTGCCATTCAATATGGTGTTGCCAGAACTGAATTAGCCATTTAGTCATAATATCCTTCTTCAGATTCCCCCTTATTTGTTTTATGTATCAAAGAAGCCATCATGGCTTCTGGGATATAATACAGCTCTGATCTTCACAGTTGCAAATAGGAAACTGGCAGTTAGTTGGATGTTAGTTTGGTAGTTACAGCTTGAGTAAAAAGGCAGCGTGAAATAGAAGGTGTAAAAAGATAAGGAATGTTGCATACATGTCCACAGCATTTTCACTGAAGTTCCATGTGATTTTGTATCTATTCTTTCAAATATTGTGGTAGGTTATGCATAAAATACTTGAACTTCTGAGGTAAAAAAAAAAAAAAATTCTTATCTTACTGAAAGACTCAGTTGATTTTTCTTATGTATAAACATCTGTGTCAAAAGAGAAAGGTTAATTTCTCAGGACCTTAACAGTTAGATCGTTATCTTCCATTAAGATTGTGATACTGTTTTTCTATTTTTTCTTATCGTACTTTCTCTGCTCAAATTTATTGCTTCAATGTCAACTATAATGTTGTTGTATTGTTTTATTCACTGAAGTTTCCATCAATGTATCGTCTGTGTATTTTTGTTTTCCTTGACCTTCCTAATCAGAAGCTTAAGTTCTTCCCTTAACCTGCAGATATTTCATCTTTAGTGCCTTAGTCCCTGTTTGCTTACCAAGGGCATAGTGTTTACCTGAATGGATAGCCAGGGAATCCTTCCATTTAATTTCTCCATCTGATGGAAATGATAGAGAAAAAATGCATATAAAATGCATTCTTAAAATATTATTAACGTAAGTGATGAAGGTAAAAGTCTGATTATCATTAAGTTTTGCTGCTGTACATATTTACGTTTTTAACAATTCTAACAGACTTTATAATTCTTTTTAAACCTACTTTTTTTGTTCTTCATTATATTTTGTCTGAAGTATCTTAAAGGTTTAAGTCACTAATATTTAACTCAAAGTATTATGGGATTAATATTTTTCTGAAGTGTAGTTACTTTCACTGAGATGTGGACACAAATGAGACAGAACCCTGTCTTTTAAATTTAAAATTTATTTTTGAGACAATATTACTAGCAGAATTGTTGGCTTTTTTATTTCATGATTTATTAATTTCTTGTGTGATTTCATTTATTATTTAAGGAAATGACACTGTGTGAAAGAGAAATTCATGGAAATACAAGATTTTTAAAATCCATCAGCTATGAAGAGATTCATATCAAAGTATAATTTTGTTAATGAGGTTAGCTTTACAGGTAGGAGACTTTTTAGGCCACTGAAATGGTAGAGAGCAAATTGAAAATGCTGCATTGTCTGATTTCTTGGCAAGAAGGTATGAAGCTCTGCCAAGAAATGAGTCTGAAAAAGATGTTTGCTCTCATCATGCTTTAAAGCTGATAACCATACTAAAAGTGAACATTTTCTTGTCAAGAAAGTGCTTTTAATTAAAAAAATAGAAGTGTCTGAGGAATAGTTTCATAGTGCTTACATTGCAAACAAAACTCACTTCAAATATGAAGCACTTCTCCAAAATGTGGTATTCACACATACAGGCTACACATAGGTATTCAGTTAAAATTATATATTGTATAATATTTTATTTTTTTCCTTGGTTTTAGGCACAGATGCAGATGTGAAGAAAGGAAGCCTTTCATCGGTGCAGCAGCTTGGTATTGAAATGACAGTCAGGTACTTAAAAATATTTACCCACTGTGTTTCTAGAATTTATTTGATTCTCATGAGGTGACTTTAATGATATTTAATCCTTTAACTCAGTGCTTTATACCTTCAAAATCTAAAGATTATCTGTTGAGAAAATGAATTCCAACTTTCAAAATGAAAAAGCTATTAGTACTAATTAAATTATCTTTTCATATTATATACCTTTTTATCCTTGATGGCTGCAAAGGCTAATTGTAACTGTTAGTAAGATTTACTGCTTAAATTACATTATCTTGAGTTATGTTTTTTTTTTTTTTTCTCTTCATGTTGCTTCTCTGAAGGGTTCTGTTTAGTTCAGCTTTGTTATATATCGTTAACACGTATTGCTTGGTTGGTACTTTGCAGAGCTATGATGATGGAAAAGTTAATGTGTATGTACTTCCACAGATTGTTATCTGTAGCATTAATATCTGAATTCTTACACCAAGAACTACCTATAACAATAGATGGAATTCTAAACAATATTCGTGAGGAAAGTGAATCATAAAGTGTATCATTAGAGTTCTTGCTCCTTCCTACCACAATTTCTAAAATTTTGAACTAAATAGAATTTAGGTGAGGAATTCTAACTCCAAGTAGAAAATGTTTGGGTTGTGTCCTTCCTAAATGAAGGATAGTAGCTTTTATTAAACCATTTGTATACATCTACTGTATCCTGTTTTTGATGATCAGTGCTGTGACTTATCTTTTACAGGCCTATTAAATAAGAGCTCTTGGTTTTGTTTGAAATTTTAAAAAATGTATTTAACCTTAATTTTGGTTTTTTAACTTTCTGTGTTAGATATGGAAAATATCTGAACTTGTTAAAAGAACATGCTGAAAGTGAGCTGTGCTTTGTGTTAATGAATTGTGAGCAATTTCTGAAACAACAGCAAAGAACTGTGGTATCCTCACTTCGTATCCTTTCTTAACAGTAGTGGAATTTGAACACTCAATTTGGGTCATTGTGTAATAAATACTGAATGAACAGAAAAAAAAGCTCAGATTTAAAAATGTTAAAATGGACATTCAATGCACTCTATAAAATCTTTCACCTCCTGTTCCATTTTTTGTTAAAATTGTGTCTCATTCTTTTTGTTACACATCTTTCCATCTGTCGTAAGGAGTCAGGAGCAAAACACCTTTGAGCATTAATAAATATTTGTGGCATTTCCACAGTATCTACAGCTTTAACGAGATTTTCTCTGTAATAATCCGTGCCTGTAATTTGATCACCAAGTATGTTATAACCTCTGACACTTTTAGATGTACTACAGAACTTTTTTCTTTATAATAAAACAAAGATAACCCTTCCTAGCAAGCTATTTTTCTTCAAGTGTTAGACTTATGCTGAACCACTGAAGTACTCTTCAGGCATATTGGTCAGAATACAATTAAACTTTTTTCTCATAGCTTTTCTTTGTTTTTCTTTTTTCCTTAATCTTCACAATTCCCATTTTCCTCCTCTTCCTCCACCATTCTCAGTTCCCATACTGCAGGCACACTTGTTTTGATGTAAAGGTTTTGTATTTTACAGATTTCCCTTGGGTTTTATTTTCTTTTGCTGATTTGGTTCAGTTACTTACAGACTGGAAAAAAGTAGACTACAGGGAAAATGGCTCAAATAATTCTCTTATTTTATCTGTAGAGACAGGTGTGCTTCTAGAAGCTGCTTTCTGTGCAGCTCTATTCCCCTGTGACATCTATAACAAACCAGCTCTTAGTTTTGTTTTGACCTGGGGGAAGGAGGAGGGCTGGAATTCCTGCATGGCAATGCAGAGTTCTTCACCTGAGTTCCTTAACTGAGAAAATGCAGGCTGTTTGCAGGAGCGCTATGCTGGCTATGACTGGTTTGCATCTTCTGTGTTCCTCATAATGTCAGGAGATGGGGAGAAAACTCTAACATTTCTTCAGCAATTTTCTTGTCTTCTTGTTTCAGCATTTCTCTGGATACCAAGACTGCACTTGTCTGTAAGAATTTAAAAGCTGATTCTTTCTGAAAGACAACTTTAAAGTTTTTCAAAGGAGACTTCACCAATTTCCTCAAGTGTTCTTATTTTATTGCATTAACTTTTCATTAAAGCTCTCTAGCTGAATGTGTGACATGAAAAATGTTCTCAGAAAAATACAGATTTGACGTTTGCTTAAATGGTTTTTAGAGAGTAGTGAAAGAACAGGTGGACTGATGGCAAGGCAGTGTAACCGAATTTTAAATTAACCTGGTTAGTGTCATTAAATGCTGTGTTGAAGGCTACATGACCTTTTTTGTGTGTGTGTGAATGACCTTTTTTCATTAGTGTGCAAGTTCATCCATTAGCTTTTTCAGTAAAACTTAGCTTTATGGATAAAACTACTAAAATGTATTTAGTTACTTTGAAAAATTATTACTGCCTGAATTCCAAATGCTTTATAATTTGAAATTATTGTAGTATAGGCAGCAAGATTTTAATATTTGATTAGATGTTGCGTCATCTACGTAAAATAAAACCCTTCCAGCTTGACTTTGTGCACTGTCACATTGGCTTGAACGTTTTGACCATAAGCTACAAAAACTATGAGTTCTAGATTTTGCATATTTTCTCTAGCAATTCTCTGTGAATGCAAATTGGTCAGATTTTCATGAGAAATGACTGTATTGGTCCACTCATAATGCTGAGTCCAACCTTGAAGCTGTTCACACAATGCAATTTTGCTCCATTATGTGAATATAATTGTGCTGAACATCGTTAGTACTAAGAACTTGTCTTCCATACAAGAACTAGGCAGCATTGCAGGGTTGCTGCAGTACTAACATTCATTCTCAATACTTAAATGATATCTCTTTCACAATATATCTTGAAGGAGCAAAGAGAAAATTGAATAATTAACCTATTTGCATAATTTCCACAATGTAAAGTAATATAAAATGCCAAAACATGAATGAAGAATTATTCAGCCATTAGGCTGTAATGCTGTCTGCCTCAGGAAGGTGGAAAGCTCCAAAGGATGTACATTAAATTTCATGCAGTTAGCCAAAGATTCGTTAGCTAGAAACCAAACGCTGACGTCAAGAGCTTTCTCTACATGGCTAACATCTGTTCCTTTTGTAGCATAAAACAGAATTTCACTCATACAAACTGTGTGTATTGAGAAGAAGCATGTCTGTAGGAGTCAACATTAAATACCATAGAATTTCCAATTTTTATCCACCTGTGAATGGGCAAAGAAATCCAACATAAATTAGTATTTCTTTAAAATACGTTAACATTTTCTCCATCCCTTATTTGAAAATTAAAGCATACATGTAATAAAAACTCTTACACAGCTTGACTAGTTGTTTGCATTAGCAATTTAAGTCTTTAACTTTGGATTTTTCTTAGTTTAACATGTTTTCCTAGCTCATAATACCATCTTTTTTCTGTATTTGCTTATTTTATTTCTTATCTCTAAAATAATTGAGATGACTTATCTTACAAGTAATTTTATATATTCTTGTAAAATACCTTTCTGAGAATAATATATCGTTACACATTTCTGTGATCTGATTTTTTCCTCAATGTTGTTAATTAGATGCACCTGCCTATTACCACAGTGGAATCTGGCATCCATCCAGTCTACTTTTGCAGTGCTCACTATGTTGAGATGTTGTTGAAAGCTGAGTTGCCACTTGTCTTTTCTGCTTTCCACATGTCTGGTTTCGCTCCATCCCAGGTAAATAATGAAATAACAAGGTATCATCAACATCTTGGATTAAATCCACAAAATCAAAGACATTTAAGCTGAAGTTGGAACTACTGTGTCTTTTTCTATACAGCACTTGTGTGGTGTTTATGAAACAGCATGAGAGAATGTTGAATGTGTAGTGACTTAGAGTATTTTAACATAGCTATCAGCTGACTTCTGTGAAGTGTACTGCAACTAATGATCTTCCATTACATGTTCATCTAGAAAATCTGATAAAAGTGAGATTCTAGAAACTCTTATGTATCATTAATTATTAGTTTTTATTAATTATTAATAAATAATTAGAATATCTTATCCCTCAAAATAATTTTCCGTGTTTTCCAAGGGAAGGAAGAGAAAAATTCAGGATAGGTATACAATAGAAAGCAGTTCAGTTGGTATTAGAGCAAAATTCATCAAATAAAGGCTACTCTTAAAGTCAGGCTAAAAAACAACAGAAAACACTTTTGTACTAATGAGATGTCACTAGAGAATTTATCCATAATGTTAGCTTTTTATCTGCTTACTGCAGTGCTTTGGAAATATAGATTATAGTTTATGGAGCACTGCGTAGACTACAGTCATGATGAAACATAAACTTCTTTGTGCAACAGAGAATTAGATTGCTAATGCATAAGATCTATCACCACAATAAGAGAGCTTATTTCTGTTCCAAAGTAAGAAAAGAATGTAATAGTGAAAAACTATTTGAGTCTGTGATTTAAAAATAAATAAAGTTATTCTTGTCTTCTTCTGTATTTTCATCCCTTTTCCTTTTACAAGCAGGTAATGCTATAGGAGAACAAGTCTGTAGGATAGAAAAGTTAAGAGATAATGCTGATTAATTATCTAGACTGAATGTCTAGTGTGATTTAATCATATACAATTTCAATCTCATCTAGATTTGTCTACAATGGATAACTCAGTGTTTCTGGAATTACATGGACTGGAGTGAGATCTGTCATTACATCACTACATGTATTTTCCTCGGTCCTGACTATCAGGTTTATATGTGTATTTCTGTGTTCAGACACTTACAGCAAGACATCCTGAAGCACACTGAAGCCCAAGATCTCCAGGTTTTTCTTAAAGTAAGGATTTCTTTGTTATTATTTTTTCCAGTTGCTGAACAGAAGCAAAGGTCTCTGTACTGAAAATTAATATGCTTCTTAATCTAAAGCAGTGGTTTTCTGCCTGTTTCTTAAATAATATTGAAAGAATTAAGATAAGCTAAGCTGCATTGGTGAAAGCAGTTGTTAAACCAGGAGTGGAAAAAAAAAAGCTGAATATACAAGGTGAGAACCATTCTGTGTTTCTATATGTCTAAGGTGACATTTAGATTCACATGAAGAAGGTAATAAAAGAAATTGCATATATTCTGAATGGCACAAGACTCTATACATTCCCTATGGATAACTAACATGGCTGAGAAAGGAGGTTCTCCATCTCCTATGAACAGTTAATAAAGTTAGTGTCTTCACTAATATAATTCCTCTATTTTGAACTTTCCCTTTTATTGTCATCACAGTTGCTGATAGAATTCTTCTTCCCAAGAAGAATTCTTAGATTTTTTTACTTGTTTTTTTCTCCAAAAAGAGAAGCTAGTCTTCTGACTAGCTTACATTAGACTTTTATATTTTTAAATATTGAATGATATTAAGATACTTGAATGCATCTGGAAGAGGGCAACAGAGATCATAGCAGGACTGGGTGGTATTTCCTGTGAGGAGAAGCTGAGGACATTGGGTCACCCAGCTTGGAGAAGAGGAGGCCAAGAGGTGACCTCACTGCTCCCTGCAGCTCCCTGAGGTCAGGGAAGCTGAGTGAGGCACTGTGCTCTGCTCCTGGCCACTTATGGCAGGGCAGGAACAGCAGAAAGCTGAGCCAGCTGACGTTTAGAGAGGAAACTCCTTTACCGTGAAAGTGGTCAAATGCTGAAATAGGCTTCCTAGAGAGATGATGGTTGATGCCTCATCCCTGTTTGTGTTCAGGAGACACTCGTCAGTGCCCTCAGTAATGTGCCTCAAGTGGTCAGGCAGTTGGACTGGATAATCTTTGTAGATCCCTTCCAACTGAATTATTCTGAATATGAATAACATATCAACTAAGTCATTTTTCTTAAAACCGTTTGATATACAGTCCAGTGAGTACATCATTCTGTCTGACTGTTTTTGATCAATGTAAGAGCTTAAAAACAACTTAATCTTGTTGGCATTAACCAGCAAAGTTGATGTAAATGATATAATACAATTTACATGCTGTCACCTACACTGTGAACAGGTTCGAGATTTGTCATGGTGCTGTTAAATTAATGAGGAGTACTCTATATTAATGTAGTACTGAAGTATTTACAATTCATTGAGACAACTGCAGAAAAAGAGGAGTTAATAATATGCTTTCATTATACTCTTGTTTTTGATACCTCTTATTTTATTTCAAGAAGAAAAAGTTACTCTGCCACTTTATTCAGTTCCAGATGAATGTGCTTCAGCATGGGTTTACCTGGGTTTAATACTTGCAAAGGCATTTTGTCAACTATCCTTTGTTGAAATAGGTAAATTTAGATTTGAGTCTTAGCCTGTAATTTCTCAGCACAACATGTTGATTAGAGGGAATTGCTCCACTGAAGTGGAAACTGAAACTTCTGTAAGGACGTAAACCAAGTTTCAAAATAAAAGAAAAAAAAAGAAAACCTCTTGAATATTAATTTATTTTTTCTTCAGCAACATTACAGCTTCATACTAGCAGTGATCATTTGCTCTATGAGTAAGTCCGGTTGCCTGTTTGTCCTACAAGAACTCACAGTAATTTAAGTGTCTCACATGCATTGTATGTCATGAAAAGATTATTTGACTGCAATTTTGTTGCTGTTACATAACGAGTAGAATCATAAAATCATTAAAGTTGGAAAAAACCTCCAAGATCATCCAGTCCAACCATTCACTTACCACCAATATTGCCCACTAAACCGTGTTCCTTATGGTCCTTTGTACAACATCTACATGATTCTTGAACACCTCCAGGGACAGTGACTCAACCACCTTGCCTGGGCAGCCCATTCCAGTGCCTGACCACTCCTTCAGAGTAGAGCTAGTTATAGTTAGCTAGTAAGATGAAAAACAAATACTTTACTATTTTTAAGTAAGTGCAAATGAAAGTGTGTTTCTCTTTTAAAGAACTTCAGGACAACTTTGCTGTCAGTTCAGATGATGTTATGACTGAGATTGGAGTGAATGTTTTTAATATGTTCTCATGACAAAACACAGATGAAAAACTCTCAAAGGTTGTCCTCTGTTACTCTGTATTTTGCCTTTCCTCTGTACCAAGAAAAAAGTAGAAATAATGAATTATCAATGAACAAATTTTTCTCTTTTCTGGGTTTGTCTGTTGGCTAGGATGGCATATGCACAGTTCTGATCTTTCTGAGATACCTTGAAGTTTCCACATAAACTGAATTTTAGATTTATTGCTTGTCATTTTTTGAATACTTTCCTGAACTGATGAAAGTGGATAGCTTCATAATGTCCACATATGAACCAGGACCACTGTAAACTGCTGCCTCAGTAAGCCCATCTTGTCTATCTTATCAAGCAGAAGCATTCATCTTTATTATTGCTTATAAAAATAGTACATAGTGTTACTTTCCTGCTTTTATTGAAAACTTAATTGGATACAAAAGTCACATTAATAAACCTCAGTAAACCATGTGCAGGTATAAAACTCTTTAAAAATAATATTTTAGTACCTGACTTTGCTTTTTTAAAACACACTTTGTTTTCATTACAAATCATCATATCTCATGCTTTGCAAAAATGAGATGAATAACATTTGTTACCACGAGGTTAATTGGAAAGTACTGTCAGGGAGCGAATATACTTAATTTCTAAATTAAATGTATTAAAATGTGTGTATTGTACTGTAAGCAGCACAAAATTCACTCTCTTTAGCAGCCTGTAATTCTTTAAATTTTAATCATGCATATTTTTTCTGAGCTAATTTTCTGTGTTTATTGGTGCAGGAAGAAGCACTCCATGGATTTCGAGTGAGTGATTATCTAGAATACATGGAAAGCTTGGAGCTGATGTACCGACCAGTGCTGCTGAAAGACATGAAAAACATCAGAGTGCAGAATACATAGATCAAGCATGATAGATTTTCTAGCTTTGGTTACATTCTGTAAAATAATGTTGATTATTTATTTCATATAAAAATCTGTACCAAGTCAGGCTGTGTATATGTACATAGTGTAAAATAAATAGAATGTTTCAGAATATCCCAGAAGATCACAGAATCACAGAATCATAGTGGTTGGAAGGGACTGCTAGATATCATCGAGTCCAACACCCCTCCCAAAGCAGTGCCCTAGAACATGTTGGACAGGAGGGCATCCAGGCAGGTCTTGAACATCTGCAGAGAAGGAGATTCCACCACCTCTCTGTGCAGCCTGTGCCAGTGCTCCATCCCACACACACTTCTGCACAACTTCCTATGCATCAGTTTGCCCTATTACTACGCCTCACTGAGTCCAGCCTCATCCCTCTGCCTCCCACACCTTAGATATTAACAGACATGGATCAGATTCGTTCTGAGTCTTTATTTTTGAAGGGTGAACAGACCCAGGTCTCTCAGCCTTTCCTCATAAGAGAGGTGTTCCATGCCCTTTATCATCTTTGTAGCCCTCTGCTGGACCCTTTCCAGGAGTTCCCTGTCTTTTTTGTACCGGGGAGCCCAGAACTGGACACGGTACTCCAGGTGAGGCCTCACCAGGGCCAAGTAGGGGGGGAGGATCACCTCCCTCAACCTGCTGGCCACACTCTTCTTAATGCACCCCAGACTGCCATTGGCTTTCTTACCCACAAGGGCACAGTGCTGACTCATGGCCAGCCTGTTGTCCACCAGGACCCCCAGGTCCCTCTCCTCAGAGCTCCTCTCCAGCAGGTCATCGCCCAGCCTGTACTGGTGCATGTGGTTATTCCTCCCTAGGTGCAAGACTACATGTGCTCTTGTTAAACCTCATTTGGCTCCTCTCTGCCCAGCTCTCCAGCCTGTACAAATCTCACTGAATGGCAGCACAGTCTTCCGGCATGTCAGCCATTCCGCCCAGCTTTGTATCATCAGCAAACTTGCTGAGGGTGGACTCTATCCCCTCATCAAGGTCACTGATGAAGATGTTGAACAGGACCAGAGCCAGCATCGACCCCTGAGGAACACCACTAAGTACAGGCCTCCAACTGGACTCTGCACCACTGACCACAACCCTCTGAGCTCTGCCAGTCAACCAGTTCTCAACCCACCTCATCATTCACTCATCTATTGCACACTTCCTCAGCTTTCTTATAAGGATGCTGTGGGAGACTGTCAAATGCCTTGCTGAAATCAAGGTAGACTACCTCCACTGCTCTCCTCTCATCCACCCAGCCAATAATGACATCCTAGAAGGCCACCAGGCTGGTCAAGCATGACCTCCCCCTGGTGGACCATGCTGACTACTCTTGATAGCCTCCTTTTCTTCCAACTGCCTGGAGACAGCATCCAGAGCAAACTGTTCCATCACCTTTCCAGGGACAGAGGTGAGGCTGACTGGCCTATAATTACCAGGATCCTCCTCCTTGATCTTTTAGAAGACCAGAGTGACATTGGCTATCCTCCAGTCTTCAGGCACCTCTCCCATTCTCCAGGACCTCTCAAAGATTATAGAGAGCAGTTCAGTAATCACCTCTACCAACTCTCTCAGCACACATAGATGCATCCCATCAGGGCCCATGGATATACATACACTGATGTTACCTAGATGCTCTCGGACCATCTCCTTCCTCACCAATGGGGAGCCTTCCATTCCCCAGACCCTCTCACTTACCTCCAGGGAACAGAGGTCACTAGGTGGAGTTCCCAGAGTGAAGACAGAAGCAAAGAAGGCATTCAGTATCTCCACCTTCTCAGCATCCCCTGTTAGCAGAACGCCTCACACATTTCTGTATTACATTTTGTTACTGCTAAGTATTGTTTAAGAAATTTATTAAGAAAATTAATAAATGTAAGTATTTCTGAATCCAAATTTCAAAGCACCAAACATGATAAGTCAATAAGTAAGAGTAAATTAGATAGCAATACATCTGTAAAATTAATAAGTAACATTTCTTTTGATTGAAGTTATATCCTATAAGATGATAGTTTTTGTCAAGGAGAAATTCCTTCAGCACCTGCAAGTAGGTAAGTTGTAGATGGAAAACAGTAAGGTGTCATGCCATCCAACTAACTGTATCATTTTTCATGTGGTCATCAGGTCTACATTAAAATTTCAAAAAATGAATGTGTCATGTAGAAATGTTACCTTTACAGTGCCCACAAGATGAGATTAAAAGCAGTCTTTTAAGATACATAATGGTTTACTAACTGCAGAACTTCATAGTCACATGTAAATAAAACCTAATATTCAAATAGTTACTAAAAGTTATAGCTAATTTTTTATTCTAACATCATTAAATGGGTGGGGAGGAAAACTGTGGTATGTTTGGTGTGTAGCTATTGTAACAGAGTTCTTAAACAGTGAAGAAAAAAATAACAAGCCAGAGCAAGTTTTCTTTGCATACACTGAAGTCTCACCTTAGTGTTCCCAGAATCACCGAATTGTAGGGGTTGGAAGTGACCTCTAGAGATCATTGAGTCCAACCCCCTGCCAAAGCAGCTCCCTAGCCCAGGTTGCACGGGTAGGTGTCCAGGCAGTTCTTGAATGTCTCCAGAGAAGAAGACTCCACCACCTCTCTGTGCAGCCTGTGCCAGTGCTCCGTCACTGCACTGTGAAGAAGTTCCCATGCACATTTGTGCTGAACTTCCTATGCTTCAGTTTGTGGCCATTAGCCCTTGTCCTGTTACCACACACTACTGAGAAGAGTCCAGCCTCGTCCCTCGGCCTTCAGCACCTTAGATATTTATAGACGTGGATCAGATCCTCTCCGAGTCTTTATTTTTCGAGGCTGAACAGACCCAGGTCTCTCAGCCTTTCCTCATAAAGGATGTGTTCCACAACTTTTATCATCTTTGTGACCCTCCGCTGGGCTCTTTCCAGGAACTCTCTGTCTTTTTTGTACCAGGGAGTCCAGAACTGGACACAGTACTCCAGATGAGGACTCATCAGGGCAGAGTACGTGGGGAGGATTGCCTCCCTCAACCTTTGAAACAAAAATTTAGATTTATCCAATATAATTGCCTCCCTTTCCTGGATTAAACTAAACAGTACCATGAAGTTTTTGAAAAATAAATTGAATCTAAGTGCACAGGCATATTCAAGTTATAAAATACATTACAATCTGCAATGAATTTCTGTAATTACATGTAACCAGAGAGCAGGCAGTACTGACAAATGTTTCTACACTAATTTCTATTTGCCTGTCTGTGCATTTCATAAGTTCATGGGTTTAACTTTTCCTATCTTCAAAAAAAAACATTTTACATATTTTTGGCCTTCTGTGAACTGTGTCGGTTACTTACACATTGATAAAAGAGGTTGGTAAGTATGAGAACAGAAAACAGCTGATGGAACCAAGTATTTGAGCCTATGGTCAAAGAATGTTAAGAATTGCA
The DNA here is from genome assembly GCA_013399175.1 of Odontophorus gujanensis. NCBI lineage: Eukaryota > Metazoa > Chordata > Aves > Galliformes > Odontophoridae > Odontophorus > Odontophorus gujanensis. The sequence continues at coordinate 154,677 of VXAB01012079.1, forward strand.
TAAATCCATTCTTTAAACTTCTAAGAAGAAACTTTTATAGAATTTAAAAAGAAGTTACTTTGGCATATTTTCTAAAACAACCAAATTACAAAACAACAACAAAACTATGAATAAACATCGAATAAATAAAATATATGTTTTTTATGATTTCTCAACATTTTTAGATGGTTGAGAAATGGTTGTCCATTGCACTCACAGAGTCAGAATCATAGAATATCCCAAGGGACCCACAAGGCTGATTGTGTACAGCTGGCTCCACACAACACCTCCCAAATTTCAAATCCTATGTCCCTGAGCATGCTGTCCCAGAGCTCCGTAACTCCAGCACATGGGGCTGTGCCTGCTGCCCTTGGCAGCCTGTTCCATGCCCACCGTCCTGGATGCTGAGTATTATTGTACCAAAAGAACTGCACAAACACCTTTCAAAATGCATTGCTGCCTCAAATTTCAGAAATTTGTCAAATTAACAGCCTACAGTGTTAAGTAAGTGGTTGCAGTTAGTTATATCCAAAATAACCAATCCTTTCATGTTCCATAATCAAAGCAGAGATCAAAATCACTGATTTTGCAGTGAGCCACTGTTAAATCTTGACTTCATTTTAATGTAAGACTGAAGTGGGATCAAATACGTTACCTCAAAAACTTAAAAGTCAAAGGAACGCACATCAGTCTCATTCCAACTTGCTCATAAATACTCAGCGCAATAGAAAGAAAGGAAGGAAAATAAAGAAAGAATCAAAAGGATAAAGAAAGAAAACATACCTTAATTGGATTTCAAGCTGAGCTCCCCATCTTTCCCCCAGTTGCTTCACAGAATGCAGTTGATATTGTTGAAGAAGGGCTGGTTGTACAGTAATGTTCAAAGTAACATAGCTTACTGAGCTTTGCACCACATCTCTTCAGGCTTTACTGGGACACCGCTGTGTAAACCTACCCTCCTGGAAAATTAAGATCAGGGACACATAGATGGCATTGAATCAATTGCCCTTGTCTTTAATGTGGTTATTTATGTTCCAACAAGGGGAGGTCATCAGGACAATGTGCAGGAAAGCCATTCTCTGGAAAATACTACACCACCATTTCCTTCCAGGAAGGAAATAAAATTAAAGTGTTATTTCACTCACTTAATATGTAAAATTCAGTAAGTACTTCAGATTAAGAAGCATATTAATTTTCAGTAGGGAAATCTTTGCCTCCATTTAGCAACTGGTAAAGAAAAATCAAAAAGAAATCCTTACTTCTATGAAAAAGCCTGTACATCTTGAGCTTCAGTGTGCTTCAGGACCTCTTCCTGTAGGTGTCTGAACAGAGAAATACATACTTACACCTGATAATCAGGATCAAGGAAAACATATGTTGCAGTTTAATGCCTAGAGATCTCATTCCAGTCCACTGCCACTTTGTATTCTTCATCCCCCCAGCAAAGGGTGAGGTTCTGCAGAGCTGACCCTTAATATCAACTAGTTTCATTCATATTGGATCACATCAATGCAAAAAAATACACTACACAATAATCAGGAAGATGAGTTGAATACGAAGTCCCACAGCCTAAGCACTTAGTGCTGCTACTGACAATAGCACTTCTTTTTACATTGCCTTCAGCAATTCACTCAGCTGCAGTTTTCCCATCTGCACAACAGTAGCATGCAGTCCATGAAGGAGCTGAAATGATTAATTAGAGTATTTGTAAAACATTTAGTGCATGAAAATTCTATGTAAATGCTAAATATTAGTACCTGATAATAACATAAAATTCTATTGTACCCTGTAAGAAACAGTACATCATCAACCATTAATATCTCCTTTGGAACAAGAGCACTCTGAAGACAGATGACCATCTTAGCAACAGATACTTGAAGACAAGCTGATGTCATATTACCTTTGGTTTGAAGACTCTCTCACCCAGCCTTCCTGCCTTATGTACTTGTAAATTTCTCCCTATACACAATTATACTCTTTTTTTTCTTATTTTTTCAGGGAAATAATCACAGGAAAACTGTAAAGTAAATAGCTTATGTCTGTATCTATAAACCTACTAAGATACATATCCATAGAGACAAAAAATGAGTACATTTTTTTCCAGTTTCTCCAGTTTCTTTATCCCTACTTTCCATCTTTAGCATATTTGCCTCTCAGTCTTTTTTTCCTCTTTGTTTTTAGTTCTCATTGTCTCCAATCCTTGAAGTGCCTCCAGTCTATGCACTACAGGATAAGTGTTTCTGTGCTTGTACCTATAAAGCAAAGCAAAGCATGATTTCAAGGAAATAGTAAGAACAAAAAGGAACACAGGTACACTAAATAAAACCACAACTCGGAAAAACTGAGTTGTAGGTAAACACAAGACCCCAGATAAGCTACCAGCAGTCCTGACCTGCTCTCCTACTGTAGGCAGCTAGTGAAGCACTGCTACCTCTGCTTCTCACACCCTGCTAAGCATGAGCTGGGATGCCATACTGAATCGAAACATCTGCATTAAGCTTAAGAGTCATTTCCAGACCACCTCCTTTTGCCACTTCTGCAGCATGCCTCAGCCATTTGGGATGAAATCAGTAATGTGCAGAAATAATTTTCACTAGCTTATGTCTGTCACGATGCCTTTGAGAGTTACTTTACTTCTGAAAACTATGTCCATCTTATCATCTAAAAAATGCAACTAATGCTCACCTGGTTGTGTAAAGATGACAGATCTGTAGGTAGAAGCATTTAGTCTCCTAATTGCCATATGCTGTGTTCATGCAACGAGGGGAATATCAGAAGCTGAAATAACTAAAAGAGAAATTAAAAAAAAAAAAAAAAAAACATTTTTTGCATTTGGGAGGAAAAAAAAAAAGGGAAAACAAGTGNAGGTAGGAAAAGAAAAAAGGTAGATCAATGTCAGGACAGTTAAGACTCTCAACTCTATTTTTCATTGTTTTAATATGTCCAACTCAAACAGCCACTAGGTCAACAGATAAACAGTCTCAGCTTCTCTAAATCAATTTGTGTTGTCTTAATGTCCTGCTAATTCATGGCAATAATGCAATGATTTCAAAATAAACTACATTTGGTTAACATTAAGCTCAGGTTATGGCAGGTCCCTCTTTCATTAGATTGAGTTAGAGCAGCTGCTTTCTAGGGAAGAAATCTGTGGGTCTACCAAGATGTGAGAAAAAAAGACATATTAATGGACATCATTACTAAGTAACAACCACTGTAAGCAATTATTTCAAACTACATTTCCTAAGGAGACAGGCTCATCAGGCTTATCCATCTGCCCAGGGAAAGGACACCTAACAGGACTTGCACCAGCAGAAACTGAAATGTAACCAGACTGTACATCGACTAGAATTAGCACCAGGTTTAAGCATGAAGGACTTCACTGTGAAAAGCAGGAACAAGTTTGCTATTCCAAGTACCACAGGCCAAGTTACAGTGAATTAACTCCATAACAGTTGATCTTCCTTATTTCTAAGATATATTTGTAAAAGTGACGTTCATTTGGTGTCAAATGGGATATGTTATTTTCCAGTTTTATTTGGTGTATTTTAGGCAAGTAACAAAAACAGAAGATTTAAAAATGGGCAAAACTGAGGTACAACAGGAAAAGGAAAGAGAGAGGAAAGGAGAAGAAAAGTGGAAGGGAAGGATATAACAGCAGACAGTAATGACAGAAAACATTTTCTATTTCAAAATATAATATATCCCATATTGGGTTACCACAGCCGGCACAATTTTAACTAGTCTGAGCAGATAGAAAATCAAAACTTGTTGGAAACATAGCATCATTATATTAGTGTCAGGAGAAGCAATAAGCATTTATTTGCTGTAAGGAAGTCATTTGCTGAGCTGCAACATTGGTACCATTTCTGCAGATCAGTGAATTATATTCACAACACCATTTCTGACTTTTTACCTATTAACTGACCACACAGAAATAGACAAAGGTGCAGCTCTTACTTCAATGCTAGATCACTGCACCTACTTTCCAATTATTTAAAATGCAGTTTCCAGACATGCAGAGCATATGGTTTAGGATTCCACTTTTGATCAAATTCTGAGTTAACACAGAGCAAGTCTTTTAATTTCAGATCATGAATAAGGTATCTGTTTTATTGCTTCAGCTAACAAGGTCTGTTCAAAAAGAGTCAGATACTGAGAAGGACAGGAAAATTCGCCTTCCCTGTTTGTACAATACCAACCAACCAGTAAATTAAAGAAGCATAATGAAGCTTGATTCTGGTTTAGTAGGAAAAAAAAAATTCTTAAAGCTTAAATACAAATGTACATGTGCACAGGGAGCAATCAGCATGGTTTGAAAAATTAGTTTAGATGGGGTTAAATTGGGCACTGACACTTGACTAATATTTCATCAGGTTTGTCTCCTGCTTAGAAATAGAACAAGACAAGGAGAACACATGAAAATACCCTAAAACAATGAATGGGGAAAGCAGGCATTTCTGTGGTGAATTTTTAAAGAAATAAACAGCAAAAACAGAAAACCTCCAATGGCAATTAACTGGCTGAAAGAAATCAATGTTTTTTGTGTTTTTTTTTTTTTCATTTATTTCAAAAGTTTTTATCTGTTCTTGGAATTTCCCGTGTTCTAAGTTAGAGAATATCATGGTATCATATTCATCCATTTTGTGGGAAGTAGCTGCATTTAAAATGGACTCTGCTTTAAAAATGTTTTCTTAAATTAATACAGACATTCATAAGCCAACATAAGGGTCTATATAACTGACAGCATACCTCTGTATCATGTCTGCATGTAAGGTCACTGCCGTAAGAAAATAATATTTCTAGTAAAACAGGATGCTGAGGGTCTAACCACGCTAGTAGAGTGAACATTAATTGAAAGGAGAAGGAGGGCTGAATAAAAAAATCCATATGTCAGCTGTTCTCTAGAGTTGAAGATGAAAGGTTCAAGCAAAGCAGTAAAAGATGAAAGAAAGGGAATGTAATCATTTAACTAATTGGGCCCATTTTGTCATATTTGCATTCATCTAATTTAATTTCTCTCCCCTCTAAATTTTTGGTTGTTTAGATAAAGTACATTTCACGGAACTACCAAGACAACATCCCGTAGCACAATTTTCATTCAGAAATCTTTCTTAGAGTAACCTCTTCTTGTTTTGTAAGACTGCGTGTTGTGATCAACCCAGTGCACTGCAGCAGCCTGTGCCATGGGCCTCTTAGCTGCAGCTTTCATGTCCAAATGAGCTTACTCCCCAGTTTGATTTGAGGTGGCATGTAGTTACAATTTTTTTCTCTATTTTACTCTATCTCTAAATCAACAAAGAAAAGCTTCTTGTTAGAAAATAGGAAGCCAAGGTTTGGAATAGTTTTGGCAAGGAATTCCTTCTGAGGGAATTTATGTAGCCACGAAGCCTGCTGGACCATCTGTCTAGATCAGTTGAGAGTCATTCAGAAACTCTTCAGAAATTCATTTTGTACAGATCATGGAGGCAAGGGGAAACCATAGTCTTTTCTAGATACCTCAAACTTCTTGGACTCCCAGGAAAATAAGACATAATGAGTAATCAGCCAAATCATTTGGAGTCAAACTGCAATGTCTCTAACTGAAATTAATCTTATATCTTGAATAATTGTCATCACCTTCAACATGCAGCAGACTTGAAGCTTACAAACCATCCTGCACTGCAGGAGTGGTGGAATCTCACCATCATGTGTGACGGCTGCTCATCTGGGTTTACTGCGCTGTGCTGCTGCAGACTGCTCTGTGGTTTTTCTCAGTGCCAACTGCTTTCCATCAGAGCTTCAAGCAGCCACTGACAACATCATGCAATACTGACATGTTACGCTGAGGAGTGTCACATTCCATCTGTAAGCTGCTATCTCTATCGACCTCAAAGTAACACTATATTAAGATACATCATTATCTTAAAAAAATAGCTTTTTTTCCTATTTTTTTTTTTTTGAGTAATCTTTTTGTTAGTATCAAAACAAGTGGCCTATTAAGATCCAGAGTTTTCCTCTATCAGAGTTGAATGTTAGGGAAAGTTTCTAGTCAGATTTCAATACAGAAAATGAGAGCTCATAAAATTCAGCAGAAGTTTTAGCAAACAAACTGTGATCACTTGTGAGGCGACTGTGTAGTTTGATAGATTGCAATTATTATCAGTTAAATGTTCAATTCTTTCCACAAAGTAATCAGCCAACAAAATTGAGCTCATTATGCAAATGCAGACAGTGAACACTGTGTGCACAGTGGTGTAGCAAAGATGCTGCATTGGCAGCAAGATTCTTAAGGTACTGAGAGAAACTAGAATTTAAAACAGTAAATGTAATAATAAAAAACAATTAGAGGGAGTGTAAACATTAGGTCTGAGACTAAGAAATTAGAAAAGAAATAACTATCAAATTAGTATGCCAGCATGAAATTGGAAAGCAAGGCCCTTCATAAGATAATCAGAGCACAGCAAGGACAACCAGAATTTAAATTTGCAGTCCCAATGGATAGGAAGGTATCATCCACTTGCAAGAAAAAATCCATGCCGAGGGGTATATGAAATCAGTATAGCTCTCACCCTCCTGTAGAACAGCATCTTCTGTGCAATGCTGTCTTGTGTTTATGCAGCAGACAGTTTCTTGATAGAACCATTTCGATAAAACTGACAGCGTGTTGTGCCTCAGGCATCTCTACAGAAACATCTTAGAAAGATGAGTTTTCTGTAAACCCAAGGCAGAATTTAAAAACCCTCCTTGGCCCAAGTGAGATGAAGCTCCTCTCTTTCTCCCAGTCTTGCTGCTCTGGGCAACCTCGGCATGAGCAAAGAAGAAAGTACTCATCTTAATATCAGACAGTGCTGTCCAGGCTCTAAGCCAGCAAAGTATGGCTTGGTCATGCCAGGGAAGACCTTCAGAGACACAAAAACACACGAGGCTATGTTATGTTAATACAACCTCCAGCCATGAGTGATCGTCTCTGCAGATCTCCACGTCAATGAAGCCAGTTTCAGACTCATGAACAGCAAGCTCTAAACACCTTCTTATTACATGGAATTGCTTGCACAGTTTCAGGTATTGGAATAACAACAAACAAACAAACAAAAGAAAAACACAAAATAAGTTAAAAAAAAAAAAAATCAAACACAAGTCCCAGCACTACTCATCTCTTTAGGTAAAGGAATTCCAGCACTACTACAACAGAAACCACATCCTGAATGTCAGCTTAAAGTAACACAATCATTTCAAAGCTTGAGTACCTCATACCTGGCATCCACTTCACTATAAGGCATTCAAATTGCCATATGCACTTAAAGCTTTCAACATCTTTAGAATGACCTAAGATGCAGATTTTCCATTGTGGGTGGGTACCCTAAGCATATGCTCACTTCCATTTAGGTATTCCGATCATCTACCATACTGCTTTTCAATACAATCTTCTTCGAGTTGTATCCACAATCAACCAATAATTTATCTGAACTGCTTTTTTCAAAGATGAAGTAGTAAAAAAAAAAAAAAATTAGACTCAAATAGTAGAAAAGAGCTAATTCAGGAGATTTTGTTGCTGAATTCTTTCAAAGAGTGACTAAACATCATCAAGTTTGCAAGAGGTGCCTTTTTCTGTTTTTGTGAATAGGGAATACAGTTATGAAAACCTGTTCTGAAATGCAGCAGTGCAGCACTCCACCTGGTCTAGAGTTGAAAGGTATAATATCTCTTAGGCAGCAGAGGTCATTAATCAGAGGATTTCACAGTAGAAAAAATAATTAACATGCCTCAGCCCCCCAAAAAATGAGGATTAAGTAGGTGCCCAATTTGATAATAAACATTTTCCTTGCTGTACATTAGAATGAAAGTCAAATGCAAGCTGTGGAACCTGATATTGCTCAGATGTTTAAAAAAGAGGGATTACAGAGGAACTTTTTATACATTATCTTAATAAATACCGAAAATTAACTGATGAGGGAAAGAGGGAAATTCATTGAACAAATAAAATAAGCAAATGAAAAAACACCACAACAAAAATAAATGTGTTCCTCCCCTACTCCCCCAGTTAAGCAAATATGGAGATGAATAGTATACATTTTCTCATTCTCTTCTGATAAGAGCTTCTCTTCCGCCTCTCAGCCAATAGAAGAAAGGTGTTTATACCTCACACTTGTTAAGATATTATAATAAAAACATTTTTCCATAATAATAAAGGAATTAGGATCCAATTTAAAAATTGTTTTGACTGATCTCCCTTTAATACTGCCAAAATCACTGCTGATCTAACCCCGTGGGGGCTTCAGGGTTTGGAATTTCAGCTGGGAAGATTTCCAGACTGAATCCAATCTAATTTAAGCCCTAGCACAAGTCAAAAGATGCAAGCTGCAGCCAAAACCTTCCTAAAATTCCCAACTCCCAGGTGTAATCACAGTTTGCCCACCTGTGGACAAAAGAGGTCATTCTGAAAGTAATGCTTCCTATTTATTTCCATGAAAACTACAATAGATATAAAGAGCACAATAATACTATTTGATAGAGCACATTCTCAGCTACAAAACACTATTTATCAGGAGTCCTTGGATAACAGCTACTACCATTTCATGTATAATATTTCTAAAGAAACTCTAAGGGCCCATTCTTCACAGCCTAAGGCCGCTGATAGCACCCTTCCTGTGTTCACTACAGTTACTTTTTCAAATTTCTCTCTTTTTTTTTCATGCTGCTTGTGCACACGCCACCAGTTCTCATTTGTGCTGCTTCAATTTTTGTCAGGCTCACTTTTCTGTAACACCAGTGTTGACTGAGGCTCACAAAGACTTGTAGTAATAAGCAGCAGAAACTCTGTCATTGAAAGCCAGAGTCCTCTGGTGTAAACTTTGTATCTAATGACTGATCCAAAATTGCATTAGCACTTAGATAAACACTTAAGTAGAATTTCTTCTCATTCGTTTTCTGCTTGATATCCAGGAGACAGGCAGGAGCATGCAGAGCTCTAGGCTGTGTGAGGTTATATTTCTATAAGAGCTCCACGATGGTGCATAGTGTTTCCAACATGGGTTCAGCCCTGCTGAGTTTTCAGTAGATCATTTGAAACTCCTTTGTTTTTCTGTAAAATTTCTTTTTGAACTTTTGCCAGACCTGACCTAAACATTTTGCATTTGAAGCTAACATTTTAAAACTTTGAAAAGCAGAAAAGAAGGCACCCACTGCTTCCAATGGAAACCACATCAAGAGCAAAGGAATAAGAATTTTTTGGCAATCCTTCCCAGACGTCTGTTTAAATTCATACTACAGTTTCTTTTTCTCTGCTTACCCCTCACATCTCTCACTCTTCTTGCACAGCAAATGCTAGAAGTTGTTGTTTTCCATTTTTGCTCCTTCCAACATCCCTTTCATGTGTGTACAGATAAAATTCATTTAGTGGTGATATGTGTGTGTACATTAGCACAGTACAGAGAATCAGACATATTAAATTCTGAAGTATAGTACCAGTGAACTGCAATTTGTCTTGCAGACTTGCAAATACAATCCAAGCACAACTTCACCTACATAATGACTTATAGTTAATTTTCATGTGCTGATACATAATTCTCTTCCTGATTAAGTTACCCAAGCCCTCCATACACAGTTTATCTAAAGATCTAATGGTATATTCCTGGTTTACATTACCATCTTTCACAAGATACAGGAGTTGGACTTGATGATCCCTATGGGTCCCATCCAATTCTGGATATTCTATGATGAATCTCCAGCAGGAAGTTCCTGTTTTCCTCAGCACTCTCCAGGATAAACACTTCAGCATCTCTCATGCCTTTAATCAGCACGGATAAGCCAAACAGTACACTTTTTTTTTGTCATGAACTAAAATCATTCTTTCCAGCTTGCATCGATAAATAGCAGCTGTGTTTGTAGTCTGAGAGCCTCATGTGTTGTCCTGTGACTGCATTTTCCAGGCCTTTGTTATCACCCCAGGATTGCCATCTGACATCTTTAAGCACCCTAAAAGATGTTTCTTTAGAGGCAGTTTCCTACAAAGTCTGCACACCTTAATGATGACTGGTACGCACACTTGCTATAGAGCAAGTGAATGCGCTGCAGGAATTCATTAAAAGAATTTATACATATAACATTTCCTCAATGAATCATTACAAGTTACTATGTGAATTTCTTAAGTATGTGGGTTGTTTTTTTTTCAGGTTATAATGTTCCTCTTCTCTAGAAATGCTTGTCCATATATGATTACTATACTGTCTGGACAAACAATGAAAGTAGGTTTGAGATATTTGGGTTAGTAGTGTTTGTTGTTTCATCGGGAGAACACACGTAACAGCCCTGCTACCTCCAGACCAAGCACAATGGCTATAAACTGGAACTTACTGTGTTTCTTCATGAATTGCAGAGGTTGCTTTTCCTTATTCATTTTTGAAAATAATCATTCAATGCATCATCTACCAGTTTGAAACTTTTGCAGAAAACTTTAATAATTGCTTAAAAGCTGCTGCTTTACTCTATGGCACATACTTATCATTTATATTGTCATGGAAGTGTGTAAATTTGCAGTTAAAATTTCCCCAGCCTATGAGCAATTAATGGCTTACATCAGCTTTTGATTTGCTGAGGACAGAAAACCTGGAAAGCAGACATGACACTGGTATTTATGTTTCACAGAACACCCATCAGCCAATAGAATCTAATCTTAACTGTCCCAAGGTTGGTTGGCACTAATGACTCATTTGGGAAAAACAAAAGGCTCTTACAATTGGTATCTCACTGGATAACAGTTCTTCTGTTTTAGAGCCACGTTATCCATACAAAATCTTCAGTATTAAGCAAAGCAATACTGGATACACCACGGGAGACCTTAATGCTGTCTACAAAGACAGCCCCAGGGGAGTCATTATACCATCCACTGCCACAGCCCAGTGATTACAGTTCAGGAGGATTCTTTCCTAGCTAATGGATCATGTCAGTTATTGAAATAACACTGACTAGCAAATTGCCTGAAATCCCAGCAGCAAGGGGGGCTATAACAAGAGCAGAAGCTCCTTTGCATTATCAATATTCTTAGTCTTCTCCTCTCCTCTCCTTCTTTCCTATGGATATCAGAGCAGTGGAAACAGCTCCTTAGGTATACTCTTGGATAAACTCATCTTTTAGATTTCATGAGGAGTCTACCATTACCAAATAAGCACCAATCACTTTCTTCTCCTTTTAGAAAAAGAAAATTCATAAGACAGCTTCAGTTTCTCTGTTTTTATTTCTCCTTTCCCTTCCCTACTCTCTCCATACAAATTGAAAAAAAAAAAAAGGGTACCTCTTCCAGAGAAAGTTCAGTCCAAACTAAGAGTCCTACGACTGCCATCTTCCATGTGGTGACGGCAAACTAAAGACAAGTGAAGAGGATTTAGAGAGACACGCTGAGGTGAGTATCAACCAGCCAGATGTATCTTCAGTAGCTACCACCAGAAGTGAGCTTTCAGCAACTGAGAGTTCATTGTAAGTTCACAATGGCCTCTGATAAAGTCAAGATGGTATTCTCAGTAACTTCAACATCAATAATTCACCTTTTGTTTCCCCACTTTTACTTTTACGAAAAAGATAAGACTTAGCAAAGTAAAATGTAAAAGATAAGACATAATGCACATACTCAGAAATAAAGTGGAAAGAATAAAGATGCTTCTTGTTTTTCTTTGTCAGTTCAGGATTTTGGTTGGTTGGTTGGTTTTCTCTTCTTTTAATAATAGCAGAGGTACTTGCTGTAAAGGGAGCACTACAAAAATTATAAAGAACAAAGGAATAATAATCTTAGTGTTATCACTACCTTATTTTAGCAGTTTGCCAGAGTTACACAAATAAATTGATTACAGAAAACGTTTCAAATCTGTGGTATTGCATTTTGCTTCGAATGATCCAAGCAACCTTCACTAATTGCATTGATCGTTAGAAAAATGCAATTACCAAAGAAGCAACTGGATCATTATCAATAATTTTCACCTTCCAAGAAAAGCAAAATCTTGTTCCAATAAAATTAGTTAAAGGTCTGAATCATCAAAAAGAATTACTTAGTTATTAGCATTCCAATTTCACTTACTGCTACTGGCTTTAGCAATAGGTCAGTAACAAAAACAATTTCTTCACTACACAAAAATCAAACTACAAAAAAAACCAAACACATACTAAATTCTTAATTATTTAGCACAAATTTGTTTTGCTTTATCTGGATGTTGTTGTTATTTTGTTTTCTCTGCTTTGCACTGCTGCCTGCAATGTTTAACTCAGTGCGAGTCATCCAGCATACTTTACCTGCACCCAGACCAAGGTCAGATCTGCCAAGGACTGGGCTTTTGAAGGTCCTAGATAGTTAGCCCATGCCAGGACTTTTAGTGTTGTCATACCTTGACTTCAATGCATACCATGGTGTGGAATGTAACAGTCTACTCTTCTGGCTGTGAAGATCCCTGGTAATCTTACAGCATCTGTGAGTAGGGCAAGGAGGAGTTCATGATCTTCATCAGCAGACTTCATTAGTGCTGGCAGTGCAGTTGTCAGGGAAATGGACATTTGGTTCATGCTGATTAGAAGAATTGATCATTCTTCACGCTGAGAGCGAGTTACTTGATGGTTTAGTCTCTTTGAAGAACTTAGGATGATTCTCTGTTCTCTCAGAAATGCGTGAAATGTAATTACTTTTAAGAGAAGTAAAAGTCATCATCATGAGCTCAGTCTTCTACATACGGATAAAATCTAATTTATTTATTTTATTTGACACTGTGGTCTTGAACAATGGTTTTTTAATATGTGACTTTCAGGAAAGGAGACTCTTTTCACACTGTCATTGCCAATGAATTGATTTGGTATTTCAGAACAAACATAGACCACTGAAAATACTGATGAGGAAAACAAGTAACTGTCCATATTATTTTCTCAGTCCGTTTAGAACTGAAGCAGCCCTCCTAGGAGCCCTCTTTTACAGATCACCAGTTACTTGCTGTGAACGTAGCTGACTGCCATTTGATCTGCTCTCTTTATCCACACAGAATCAATCTGATTTTATCAAATATATAGAAAGATTACAATTCTCTAAATCAAAGTTATGATTCTAAACATTTATGATGCATGTAGAAACCTTTACAGTGCATGGGTAAAAGTCTCAGAAGTTGATCTTTTTTTCCTTCTCTTGTATGCTACCAGAAGTGAAAAGTGAAAATTTCTATTCATTTTTAGCATCTTAGGAAGAATAGAAAACAATTTCCATTATTGGGGAGTTCTGTTTTTTTCTTATAACACTAACAAAGCTAATAGAGCCAAGGCCCAGTTTTTATCTCATACAAGCTGAGACTATGCAAAATTAAAAGGGCTACTAGACATTTAAAAAAACTTCACAAACCGTTGTTTCAGGATCCAAATTTCATAGCTCAGACTTCTTCCCACTCCTTTTTGAGAGCAATGCCCATCTCAGTCCATATCATCTATGCAAAAACGAACTCCACAGCTAGTGCAGGTGCCTCTGGGTAACAAGTACTAAATGGTGTACTCTTAAAAGCAGGGAAAATAGAAAAACAAACAAACAAAAAAACGGAACTAATGAAATAGAGTCTCATTCTATGCTTCTCCTTCCAAGAAAGTGAGCACATTTCTATGTGCCTGTCATGGTTTTATGACTTTTGTTATCGGTATTCCACATCATAACATCATGTAGTGCAGTGGGAGTTAAAGAGTTAATGCTCCAGCTCCATGGATCATCGATAGTTCTGGGTATACCTGTCTCAGAAGAGAAATACGTATCCCAGAGGACTTCACATTGCTTTGTATTTTTCCATTTTCCGCTCAGAGAGAAAGATAAAAACTGTCTGCATGTCACAAGACACAGGCTCTTTCCTTTTCAGATCGACCCAGCAGCGTATGCTCACTAGCTGTCTTGCCTTCAGCATTTAGTGTAAGGTCTTCAATTTTTCAAACATTCTCTCTCTCATTGTATTTGATTTATTAGCTTCAATTCCAACTATATTGTATTATATTGTATTATTTTGTATTCCAATATCTTATTTAGTAAATTCGCTTTCCTCCTCAGATCGTTGTCACCGTTTTGTTTTTAAGCCCATCTCCTTTTTCCTTCTCCCTTTTCCCTTTCCCCTTTCCTGGGGTGTGGGTCCATGGGTCCCATGGTCCAATCATCACAGAACCAGATTAAACCAGCCCATTAACTGCTGACAGTGCCTTACATAATTCTGTAACTGTCATGATTCCCAACTAAGCTACAGAAAACTTTCATTTTTTACTTCTTTATGCTTTGCAATTGACAACGTTGATTCCCCTCACCATCCATTCAGCAGAGTCTCAAAAGACTTTTATAGGGTCAACTTGGAAAGACCTTTGCTGAAAAACTGTTTCCCTTTATTCTTCAACGTCGGTAAAGAAGAAAAAGAAAAAAAAAAAAAGGAAGAGCAACTCTCCAAATAGAGACTATCGGGTATTCTAGAGCCCATTTAAAATTCTTTCCTGAGGCTAAGTCGTTTCTTCCTGCTCCAGGTATTACAATAGGCTAACATATTCAACAGCTCCTGTTTGCAAATATCCCTACACTAAAACTTCTTCCTCAGGTAAGTATATTACAAAAAAAAAGAAAGGAAAAAAAAGGAAAAAAAAACCTAAACTTTTGGTTGAGCAACTTCCAAGCATCACGACTTTTTATAAAGCACAAAGCACTGGCATGAAGATCTATTTCAATATAACCTTCTGGGACAATGTAATTTCTATTCTACTGCAGCAAAGGAATGATTCACTCGTGTTGTCTCCTGGTAGTGGTGGTTATACTACATCTGTTAAAGCTGTTTTCTGCTCATAGGGAATACTGATGCTTTTCGGTTCTGAGTAGCACCATTTGATGAGGAAATCACTCTTTTCTGAATTTAATTCAGTCCATTGGCATTTTCTAGTACACTGAGCACCCACTGTCCTCACGGGGCCAAATCTGTGGGCAGAATACAAGTGGAGTGGCTAAGTGCAATTCCCTGCAGCTTCCTCACCCACTGCAGTACGTGCAGACTTACCAGGACCTTACAAAGGCATACAGATAGCCTTTTCATGTGAGACAGGTCTTTCCTGAAAGAAGGTATAAATTTTACAGCGCTGCAATGAATCCCTATTTCATCTGCCTATTATGGCCAGATATCTCAACTCATATAAACCTTTATACCTTCATCTCCCCATCTCCTTTTCCCTCTGAAGTCAATCCTACAATGATTTACAGGTATTGAGGATATTGTCTCTTCCCTATTTTTCCTTCAAGAAGAGATGAGAAAACTCCAGGTAAGATAGATGAAACGTTAAATCTGAGGAGAGCAAATGCTGTGTCAACATAAAGTGGTCACTGCTGCAACTAAATTCATGACAGACACAAAAATTAATCCATCTGAAGATCCATTACTTTGACAGCAGTGAGGATTAAACTTGAGAACTGATTTTTAGTGATAAACAATGTGAACATACATAAGCAGGTAAATGACTGGGTAGTGTAATATGAGATTAGATACCTTAGGTAAAAAACAAACAAGTAAACAAACAAAAAAAGAACCAGCAACAAAACAAAGCAAAACAAAAGTTCTCTCTGCCTTCCTCTGCATATTTGACGCAGTCTCTGGCTGTCTCAGTGAGAGATAGCGTGAACTATAGGTAGAAGTGCTATATAAAAGCTGAAATAAAGCTACCATCTGAAAAACACTCAGAATAGGGATTTTAAAAGCCCATTAAGGCTATTCAAGAAATCCTAAAGTGCTGTTCTGCACCTTTGCAAAAGTTCAGACTTCACATTTCAGTCTCAGAAATGAGTAGCAAAAAGAGCAAAAGGGCTTATCTTTTCTGTCCTCAGACTCACTAGGAGCTTTATTAGTAAAAGCCTAGACTTCATTCTAGAATTTTAAATTGAATTCTGCTGAAATGACATAGTGCATTTGGCCTCTAGTTCCCTTACAATCCATAAATTCAGGAAATTTTAACTGCTGTGAAAATTGTTTCAGACCACACCTAGAAAGCACAGCCCACACAGCAAGTGTTATTTCAGTATAAAAGCCATTGTTTTCCTCCTCTTTTTAGGGGAAGTGATGTCATAACTTAGACTCAGGTGGAACTTCTGATTTAGTTGCAGAGGGGACTGTAAACCCAAACGACACTACTCTTACAGAGAAGTGAGGCTGACTTACTCATTGTTTCTGCATTCCTCCAGAACTGAAACCCAGGCCCTGGATGTGTAATACACAAATCTTCAAGAAATAAACCTTACTAGAGAGTGACTGAGGACAGCATAGACTATTTATTTGTTTTTTTTTACCACTTCAGTAATGATTCTTCCCTCCTGGGTTTTCTGTCAGGAATAAAGTGAGTAGCTTTCTTCTACTTGAAGTACAGTTAAAGGATTTTCACCTTGATTGGAAATAAAATAAGACAAATCTCATCAATCTTGAGCTAATTTAAATGGTGATGGAGACCACATCTTTTAGCATCACTTAATCCGTGAAGTGACCATCCTTTGCTAACTCCACTGATGGCTAGACACATGGGAACTGCATACAGAGAAGTGGCAAAAACCATGCTAAAATGAAAAATTATATCCCAAGTATGATACAAACTCATATCCATAGACATCTTTCTGCCTGCAGTCACTGGCTGTCCATTTTCATTGTTGGGGTTGAATAATATTTACATCAACCGAAAACTATAGTTTTGCACTGTTTTGACACCAGTTTACCTGTACAGAGGACATATGGAATAAGTGGACATCAGCTCTCGTGGTGGCATCTCCTGGCAGCCCAAATGCTCTGCGTAGCAAATTCAGAGTGACGCTATGCACAACCTTCTAGTTCTATCCCATGGTGACATCAAGGAGCTGGACTGACATACTTCTGCATCTACCCAACAAAAGTTAATATACATGGTTAAATAAAAAGGTCTGCTTTCTGCTATCCAAGATCAAAGTAGGAAATGTGACATCAAATAATCGGAATGTAAATATATAGTCTGGGAAAGCACACTGGTTCTGTAAATTTAGGTAACTGTTTACAGACCTCTCTACTGCTCACTGGAGGCCTTTTCATCATTTTTTTTCCAAAAGTTAGTAAGAGAGACGCACACCTTGATTCCCATCTAGTGTTACACAGAATATGTTCCTACTCTTAGAAGAGACAAGGAAAAGCCACAGGCATGTCTCAGGTTACCATCATCTTTTTTGTTCCATGCTCAAGTCTTCTCATCACAAAGTGAAAGAGCCTGAGTATATGTATGTATGAGTAGATGTATGTATGAGTACATATATGAGTATGTGAGCAAGTAGGCTCTGTGAACAGTTTTGAGGAATGAGGATGAGAAAGTTAAATCAAGAACATTCTGAAAAGGACAACTTAAATACTGACTGTAGATAATCTGAGGATTAAAGTTTTATCTGAGGATAAAACTCTTTTACTTGGTAATAAGTAAATTCAGGCCAAATAAATCATTTATGATTGTATTCTGACTTCTTGTTCAATACAGGTAATACATCTCTCCTACTGACATTTGACCTGTACCTCAGTCTTGATTTAAGGCTCAGGCTTTAAATAATTGTCATGCTGCTTGATGGACATGTTCAATCGCCATCCAAAGATAAGTGAAATTTAGCAGTTGATTTTCTTCAGAGATGTATCTTGCTAAACTCAGCCATTCTTTAATGTTTTGCTTTTTTCTAGTACTTTAGTAAGCTACTCACTTTCAGAAATCACAGAAGCTAGGTATCTCTGTACTGTGGTCAATTCAATTTTTAAGTCACTTTGAAATAAAGCAAACACTAGGTCATAAGGCTTTCTTAAATCTCTCTCTAAAGTGGAGTCTTTATTGCTGTTTTGTTCTATTTTTAATTTGTTGCCGAGGTGTTATTAATCTTTGTTGGCTTTCTTTTTTTTTCCTTTTTTTTTTTTCTGCTTGGAAAGAGTACTCTATTCTTATTCTTACTTGCATATTGGAGAGGTTCAACTATCTTCCTAAGTTTGTTGTTTCATTCTTCAATTCTCTTCTTTCTTTCAAGAAAAGAAGAATGTCTTATGCAAATGATTAGTGGGTTTAATTAGTCAGAGGTTTACTACTATACTAAATGTTTTGTTTTGTTGATCTAAAAGGCAAAAATTATCTTCCTTCTTTCATTTTACACAGTGAGGCAAAAGCCTCCTTTTAATAGGAATTCAGAATTTTATCTGCTGCTTATTAGAAGACATGGAATATGAAGAGTTTCTTCAGTACATCCTGCCAATATCCCAAAATCTGTGGCAAGAGCCGATGTCCTAGCCCTGTCATTCAAATGTTAGTGATCAAAAGGTTTTAGAGATGTTAGATAACAATGTTCGTGGACTCTGACAGTACATTTAAAGTAAGGAAATGAGGAAAATGAGAGAAACAAAAAGGAAGGGGGAAAGGAAACATGAAACTAGCAGAAGAATGTCATGTTTTCTAAAGGGGAAACTTGATTTGTTTAAACAAAAGATAACAGTTATATAAGGAGACCGGTTTTAAATAAAAAGACTTGCTACAGTTTATAATGAAGGAGATCTTAAAGAACTACTCAAGGACATTTCAAAAACCTTTTGATAATCAAAATGCTCTTTAGTAAATAGAAAAATGACCAGTCTAAATAGCATGGCAACATTAGGAAAAATAACAATAATGATTCCTATTTTCTATCATTAAAAATATGCTAATTAATGCTCCTACTGTATTGCAATCAATAAAATCATATGTTTTTAATTAACAACACACATTATGTAAGTACAGTCAAAGATAACAAATTATTTCAGCTATGGCAGCTACCTCATTAAAATACAATTTTATTTTAGAGTGTATGTTTACAATGCTGATGAAAATACAAATGAAAAGAATGTAGTGGTGGTTATTATCCCTATTTTCTAAAAGCCCAAAGCTACTTCCTGCCTAACAATCATATACTTGTTCATCTCTCAGTTCCTGTAGGATTTAATTCATTTGCTTGGGTTACTGCATTGCACTAGAGGAAATTTTGACTAATTCTGAGGCAAAATTCAAGAGACCAGTTGATTTTTATGTCAGTATAGTATAAGCCATTAAAATTCTCTTTCTTCCTCAGAAAAAAGAAAATAATCTTTTCCTTCCTGCTTTTGTAGGACAACAAAAATACAACATAGAGTACAGATAAGGACATCTAAAAAACTTTCTGACAAGAAACACTGCTCACTAACATTTTAATCTATTAAACAACATGTAGGAATTCTCCCCAGAAAATTCCTTACAACAAGGTAAGAGGAATATAAGCTAATATTTTTACTTGTCCTTCAGAGATGAGTTGAGATCCTCCTCTATGTTTACAAGAGGCAGAGAACAGACAGACAGCTAGTCATGCTCAAGAATAAATGGTTAAGTAGAACAATATTTTACAATCTTTACCTACCTCAGGCTTGAACTCTTTGCACAGTTCTTCCAGAGTAATCTGTTATATGAGCTAAGTCCAAGGCTCTAACACAGAACATTCTATCTGCTCAAATGAAATATAAATATGTTCTGATCCATTCTCCACCATTGCACAGTTACTGACAAGGCCTGAAAGACCACAAAGAGAAGCTAAAAAAGACAGTCACAGTCTATATAGAGTTTCTTTTATATCTAAATATTTTCTCTAGGAGATTCCTTCACTGCAACCCACTGAAATGCATGGTTTCTCAGCAGCCAATTAATTTTCTTTTATAACATTCTATAATCTTAGATGTTGAAGGTTAGGATTCAAGTCTTCAGAGAGGATAGTTATATAAATATCAGTTCAAAACTGCATAGATTCTTAATCATATACTGAAACAAAATCTTCCCTATGCACTTGTGGAAATATAGTTTACTGCAGCATCCAGGAGTCTTTCAAAATCCCTGGATTTATGAACTATCAGCTGTGTAAACAATGTCCACTATTTCATTCACTTTCCTGCAAGATGTTTTGTTTTACAGTGTCTGGATTTGGGTTTTCCTTAGTGAACAGTACCGCATATTCAGCTCTGTGTTCAGTTCAAGTTTCTGCCCTGCTCTGATGCAGCAGCCAGTGAGTTCTATCATCCATTTGGCCATGCCCTGTTCTTGCAGAAACCTCTGCTGAGTCAGAAGAACCAACTTGTAGGATGCAGAATCCCTGAATTTGGTTTGGCATTGTGTGAGAATCCAGTACACAAATTAAAAAAAGATGATAATATGCTCTTTGAGAGCTAATTCCTTTACAGATACAAAAACTACTACGTCAGTTGGTATTCTTGTTGGTGAAGAGAGAAGAGGGGCTCTGCAGAAGATAAAAGTTATAAAATGAATGCCATTTTACAACATTGCTATAGATCTGCAAAGCATACGCACTAAATACACCGTCTGCTCTATTTGAATGAGGTAAGGAATAGAGATACAGTGCTGTCACTGTTCCTCTCATCTATCTAGCCTTTTCATAAGTAATTCATCAAGAGGGTTTTATGTGTCCCAGGGTAAGGGCCAAACACTGTGAATGTCAGAATCTACTGACAAGGCAGATAATGTAATACCTTTTAGTGGGACAACAAATACATTATTATGCAGCAGGTCTGAGGGCAGAAAACTTCTGCCTTTTGGATACTGTCAGTATTGCCAGAGTATGGCATTTAAGTGAGGCAGCTGATTTAAAACATTTCATCTGTCCAACTTAAATTACATTTTAGGCCTAAATAAAAATAAAAGCCTTGTGGGAAAAATAGACAGGCACGACATCCATAAGCCTAATTTCCTCTCTCTTAGAAGATCTGTTCTGATATGTCTGTCTATACAATTATTCCATGCTTTTCTTCACAGCTATTATTTACTTACTCTGATAGAAAGAATGAAGATACCAACAAAATAAATTCTGTTAAAAAAAAAAGAAAAGTCAAAATAAGAAGCAGGAGTTGAGATACAGTACCTAGTAAATTTCCAAGTGTTTCAGGGATCCTTGAAAAGAAGCAGTTCCTTGGAACATCTTTGAAGGAAACTACTCAACAGATGATGAACAATACAGAAGGTAAGAGAAAAAAAACACAAGAAAACAAACAAACAAACAAACAAACAAACCCAACCACATTAGAGTTCTGTTTAATTAGAAACTAAGCCTTTCCAGAGGAAAAACAGAAAATTCCTACAGAAAAAAAATCTTACAACTACTCTGACCAAAGGAAGTTCTCAGTTATTCCAGTAATGAGTCAACCTCCTGCATGCTTGGCTGGCTTTTTATTTTTGGTGAAGATGAGTGAAAGGTCAAATTATGTTGTTAGTAAAGGCTCAAGAATGGAAATTTAAAGCTTCCCAAATACTTATAAAGCCATCTCACTTGCTGCCTTTGATTTAAACATTGAAAACTATAAATGTGAAAAGTGTAGATGAAGTTTTACTTGTCTTACTTGGAAGAGTAACGAAACACATTTAAACTGCTCCCTGGCAGTGAAGCAGAACTACAGAACCTGAAGACAGAGACCTCAGCTCCAGGCCTCTGGCAGGGAGCAAAGCAGGGAGCAAAATCTGGACAGAAAGCTGACACAAGTCCCTCTATAACACGTCTGCAAATTAGCTGTAGCTGGACAGGGAAAACAGTGTCAGAGCATGTACTTCTCTGTTAGATGTCACTCAGATTGCAAAGAAGCAGGTTTCACCAGGGGAGGGTCACTTCTAGGCCTTCAGCTAGCAATGTGGCTCAGGCCTCTTTTATCAGCTATTTTCTTTCCCTGATGCCTCCCTGTGGGACCAAGGTACTATTTCACTATCAGTAAACCCTGATGCCACATGTGAAAGTAACAGATTATTCCTGTCCTCCTTTACAGCGCCCACAAGGTTTTGTATATAGCTACCATTGCTGATTGCTTTATGACTCATTTAATGCTCTTACACCTCACACAGAAGTGCCTCTTCCTTCTCATAAGAGTTAATTTCACTGCAGACTGCAAAATGATGAAAAATCACTGTGCTTTTTAATCTTTTAACAATGCAAATTAGTGCTCCCTGTACTAAAGACAGCAGTAAGTACTCTTTAAACAAGTTTCCTTAATCTTGAATTCCCAGTATAATGGAACAACTACAGTTAGCAATAAGAAGTCACTTTAAAACAATTGTGTAAGGACACTAACTCATCAGCAGGATGAACTCATCAGGTTTCTATGATTTATGGAAATCTTAAAGCCGTGAAACTGCATAACCTACAATATAAAAAGGGCAATTTTATAGCCTGAATTCATGATAAGAATGTTTTGTTTAGTAAAATGGGAGAGACAATTGTATAACATCTCAGAAAGCTTGTCACTAAATTAGGCCATACTAAAAAAACATAGGGGATCTGAGTATCTTATTTTTAGTAATTTACAGATTAACCCTTTCCATCATTTGAAATAACTTATGAAGTACAACTCAGCTAGAGATTTAGTAGTCATAGAACCACAGAATCATAGAATGGCTTAGGTTGGAGGTGACCCCAAGGATCTTCAAGTTCCAATCCCCCCCCCATCACAGGGCCACAATCCTCCTGATCTGGTACTAGACAAGGTTGACCAGTGCCCCATCCAACCTCATCCACAGCTTCTCTGGGCAGCCTGTTTCAGCACCTCAAAAGTCTCTGTGAAGAACTTCTCCCATCCAATCTAAACCTTCTGTCCTTGAGCTTAAAACTATTCCCCTTGTCCGGACACTGTCTACTCGAGTAAAACATTGAATCCCATCCTGTTCATAATCCCTTTTTAAATACTGGAAGGCTGCAGTGAGGTCTCCTCACAGCCTTCTGTTCTTCAGGCTGAACAAGCCACCTCCCTGTCTTCATAAGGGAGGTGCTCCAGCCCTCTGATCGTCTTTGTTGTCCTCCCCACATTTCTTCATCTTTCCTGTATTGAGGTCCCCACGCATGGATGCAGTACTCCAGGTGGGTCTCATGGGGGCAGAGTAGAGAGGGACAATCACTTCCCTGTCTCTGCTGACCATCTCTCTTCTGACGGAGCCCAGGATACCACTGGCCTTCCGAGTTGCAAGAGCACACCGCTGGCTCATGTTGAGTTTTTCATCCACCAGTACCCCAAAGTCTTTCTCCACATGGCTACTCTCAAGAGTTTCTGCTCCCAGTCTGTATACATATCCAAGATTACTCCAACCCAAGAGCAATACCTAGCACTTTGCTATGTTGATTCTCATGTTCACATTGGCCCACCTTTCAAGTTTGTTAAGGTCCATCTGGATGGCTTTCCTTTCTTCTAACATGTCAATTGTAATGCTCACCTTGATGTAATTTGTGAGCCTGCTGAGGGTGTACTTGAGCCTGTCATCGATGAAGATGTTGAAGAGCACCAGTCCTAAGACACACCTCTGGGGGATACCACTCATCACTAGCCTCCACCTGGACATAGTGCCATTCACCACAACTCTCTGTCTGTGGCCTTCCAGATGGTTCCTTATCCACCAAATAGTCCACACCTGAAATCCATCTCTCTCCAATGTAGAGAGAAGGATGTGGTGGTGAACCACATCAGAGGCCTTCACAAGTCCAGGTAGATGACATCAGTCACTTTCTCTTTGTCCACTAATGTCATCACTCCATCATAGAAGGTCACCAGATTGTTCAAGCACAACCTTCCCTTGGTAAAGCCATGCTGGTTGTCTTGGATCAATAATTTTTGCCTTTTTACTTCCTCTAAAGAGGGCTAATAATAGTTTCTTTGTCTTAACCTAAACACATTACTAGTGTTGTCAGAGTGTTGGTAATAATTAACAAAGCTGTATAAAAAGAAACACAGCTGTCTCTCTAGGCTAGAAATCAAATACCATCTGTAGATTCATACAGAATTTCATATTTTTGGAACTCTGGATAATTATTTCTTCAATAAACATTGGTAAAAAAGCAAATATCTTGTATGCTACTCTCATTCTTAAGTATGGATGCAGTGACAGAGAGGTAAAATGAGTAGCCTAAGGGCACACACAACTAAGTGGGCAGGCGCACTGTTACTAAAGAATGCCTTCTGCCCAGCTTAATTCTTCCTTTGATTTGCAGCTTTACCCACTAGGAATTATATAGCTTTGTTCAAAAGTGAGAGGTTTTTTTTTTTTCTTTTTATTTGCAGAACATTTAAATTGATTGTAAGAGTCTAGGAACAGCAGTTAAGTAGGGAATAGCTTATTTGACCTTTATATTTCAAAAGTCCAGCTGTAAATCTCTTCCCTCATTCATATACACTGCATAGGTGGCAAACACCTGTTGTTCATTTTTGAGAGGGACTATCAAAAGCACGAGCAGAATTTAAGCAGAAATCTTTGTCTTTGCCACAACAACAGCTGAACCAAACATTACAAAACAGCTGTCCTGTCTACTTTCCCCATTAAAAGCTCGGTGACATGAATATATTTTCTTCCTTTATTTTACTTTCTTAATAGAAGCATGCTTCATGTATTGATCCAGACACACAATCACAAGACTCAGTCCAGTTTTTCTTCAAAAATCACTCCACTCATCTTGATGGAAAAAAGGGTTAGGGTTTTCAGCCAGGTGAGGAATTTTGCTTTTTCTTTTTCTTCCACTGGCTTCAGAAATAAAAATGCCATAGCAACGTTAGCCTAATGGATTAACCTTCCCATGTTAGCTTTAGACACTCTTAAGCAATCTGATAGAAATACAGCTGTATGGATCCACAAGGACTTCCAGAATACTCAGCTCAGCTGGAAATGAACAGAATCAGATCTGCAGAGTTTTATTTGATTTTAAATCTACATTGCCCTGAGTCCAAGGGCCACAGGCAGATTAGGCTAATTATCAAGCTATGAAAGAAATTAATTGCTTCAAATAGGAGATGAGATTAATCTAAAAGGGAAAAATTCAAAATTGTCCCTACTTCTCTGTAAATACAGTGAAAAGAATGAAGGGCCAGTATTTCAGAAAGAAAACATGTTAGTAATTTGCATACGGATTTCTTTTCCCAGGTACAGTACTACAAATTCCTTAGCCATGTTTCATCTCATCCACATTTGGGCATTTCAGGGCATATACTAAATTTGAAGTTTAGTAATATGAGAGTCCTTTTCAAGTCAACAAACTAAGAGCAACAGCTCCAGAGACCTTTAGTGGACTTAGCTTCTTTTTCTAGGCATTTATCTTCTTCTGATTCTTATGTGAGATCTGGTCACTGGGAACTCCCTACTCAGTACTTCATTTAAGCATCCAGAACCGAGGGGGATGAAACCAAGCAATTACGTGTAATGTACACTTCCACCAAAAGATTCAGGTTTGTTTTCCCATTAATGCATGAAAGAGATCAGCAATACAAAGACAAACACAAGAAGGCAAAGAGAAATTATGGAGGAAGATATTCATAGATTTTTTACTAACAGATAAAAATCTGTTAAGGAAAGAATGTGAGTCTCGTAGGCACAACTGCCACCCCTAAATGTCAAAAAGCAATCAATTATTTAGCTCCATTTCTCAGCACCACACTGAAATGCTCAGGAAGTGTAATAATGGCATTTTCAATTTCTTAACTGGAAATTAAGTAGCCCAAAAGATACTTTACCCCCCTTTATCCCACACACTACCATCAACAGTCTTGCACATTGTTTTGAGGCCTGGCAAACTGGTACCGGCTAATCCAGTCTAGTTCCAAGAGTCTTTCATTGCAAAATATCAAATATGCGCAGATGAAACAAATAAGATATACTACCCACCCGAAAGACTGTCAAATAACTACTCAAAACAAAGCTGTAATGTTATTATTAGTAGTACTGCCATTCTGAGTATTATATATTTTAATAACTTTAAGCTATGAAGGAAAGCCACTAGAACAGAATATTCCAATGCAAGAATATTTCAAAGTTAGTTCTCAGTCAGTATATGCAACCCAATCCCCCTACAATGGTTCTGTGACTGAAAAGGCAATAAGTAGGTTAGAGCTCCCAGTGGAAGAATAGAGAAATCTAAAACTCAGCATTCTGCTAGGAGCTGCAGAAATGGTTTTATTGTAGAGCTGGGCTGGTTTTAACTTGCAGTGTGCTGGCCAAGAATCTCTAAGTATTAAAATCTACAAAATGTCTTGTCTGTGCAGTCAGGTGAATGAACCTGAATCCAGGTGTGATCTGCTTCCAGTGAGGTAGCCCAGCAGCCAGGTTAGCACAGGACTCTACTTGATGTAGCAAGGGGAGAGGTTTGTGCAGCTTGAGACATGTTAATAGATGCCATAAAATGAACTTCAGAGGAAGGGTCACCATCTGAGCTCTTTGAAAAGCCTGCTGAAATCATTTGAGAACATAGAAAATGTTTAGCAAATAACATTGAACCATAAACATGCATATCTGGAGGTAAGTAATATATTTTTCCACAAGAAGCCCAACTGAAATCAACAAATGGCAGAAGAGAGAGTTCTGTATAGGGCAGCAGAACCAGTCCTGTAAAAATACTGTTGGCAACCAGTTTTAGATTAAAACACTGAGTATAGAGGAAATGGAGATATATAGATGGATACATACACTAGCAGGCTTGAACAACAAGATGTGAATATCAAATCAAAAAAATCATAGAATCACTAATTATAAAGGTTGGAAAAGACCTCTAAGGTCATCTAGTCCAACTCAACATCTAGCAACAGTATTGTCCACTAAACCATGTCCATACATACCATGTCCTTTAACACCTCCAAGACAATGACTCCTCCACCTCCCCGGGGAGCCCATTCCAGTGCATCACTGCTCTTTCTGACAAGAAATTCTTCCTAATATCCAACCTGAAATGTGAATACCAAAGTTTCAGTTTTAAAAGAGAATAAAAGATCATTAGCCTACCATTACTTTTTTATTTTATTTCATTTCTTTTCCTCATTGTATCACATATATCGGTGATTTATACATCATCCATGAACTTTTCAGGATCATAGTTATCTACAAAACAAAAGAGAGTATCAAATAAAATGTGAGTATCATTTGCAGATACTTCTCCAACATGGCTGTGTTCAAACTCTTAGAAATGGGACTTGGATCATCTTGAAAGGTTTCCTTTCACTGCAAAAGATTCCTTTAGGACTGCAATGTAACGTAACATAATAAATAAATAAATAAATAAAGAAATAAAAAATGATAAACAAAACACACACATTTGACATGGCATTATTGAAAATAATTATGAACATGAAAAAGTGACTGTGCTTTAACCTGGCTTGTTATTTCATTGTAACATTTCAGTGCGCTGTTTGGTAGCCTAAACAATAAACCAATATAACATAGAACCTTATCTACGATACTGTAAATAAATGCTATTGTGAAATCCTTAACTTCTCTTATTTTCTTACAGCTATATTGCAGGCTATTATTTAAACCTCTGAAGTATTATCTTATAATCAGTAGTAATATGTAATTTCTTATAAACTTGATGCAACATTAGGATAAAAGAATTATAAACATAAAATCACACAGATGAAATTAAGCTTGTTCCAGACTATAAGTTTAGCATACACAAATGTGTTCACATTTGTATGCAGTCGGGAGAAGTTCTAGATTAACATGAAGTATATATTGTAGAAAATAAGAAATAGTCTGTTCTAGATCATTATGTATAGATGTAGTGTAAATACTAGTCCTATAAATAAAAACACCTTGTAATACAGCATATTTGACTGGACTGTTTGTCAAGGAAAACAGTGGGTTTTAAATTTCTTGTGAAGAATGATCCATGAAGGTTCAGTTGTCAAATCTCTAAAACATTAAGTATTAGTAAGAATTTTCTGACACAAGCACTGCACATACTAAGAGCATGCTAGAAAAAATAAAAATACCAGTTGTACACTTTGAAATATCAATGCACTCAAGTAAAGCTCATTTCCTTTGCTGATTCATGTTACAGCACACCATTCCTATCTAATTCCTGCAGTATCAATAAAAGAAAAAAGACCTTTCAGAGCAGCCTGGCTCCAGCACACATTAACACCATTTTCTTTCTTTCTTCCCTCTTTTCACCTCAAATATTTTAACTCTTGTGACTCCCTTTTAAACAGCACTATGTTGCATGAATATGTTCAGTATGTCATTTGGTCCCTTTGCCACGAAAGTGTTACCACAAGGAGAAGTAGAGGACATTATGTCAACCTTAGAAAAATATTTTCATATAAACATTGTTTCAGAGGTTCTCCATCAATTCTACATCTGACAAGATAGACAGAAATCAGACTGATAATAAAAGAAACCTCAGTAAAAAAGTAGGCTGAAAATAATAAGAAAGATGCCACCAGGTTAAGTTCTCAGCCAGACTTTCAAACATAGGCTGTTTGGGAGGTTAGTTGGTTCCAATACTTTCAGTAAGACTGCCTTTGATCTAACTGAGAAGCTGGCTCACTTTTTTCTTTTCTTTTCTTTTTTTTTTTTTTTAAACTAGTTAAAACATGTGGACATACAATCCAATAAAAATAATGTATCTATACTAAATAAATAAGTAAGTGAGTAAGTAAATAGGAAATGGAAACAGAAAAGGAAAGAAAAATAAAATATCCACACTGGTATCTTCCAAGCACTTCACAAAAGCATTCAAAACTCCTTCAGGAGAAGAACATGATTCTGTACTTGCACACGGTTTCAGTGCCAGAACCTCCTATAGTCAAGTTTTGATGCTGCAGACTTGATACACATGTGCAGACACAGCTCTCAGAAAACTTGTATTTTTATCCACATATTCTATTCTGTTTCTTCTAGTGATGACTACAGCATAATCCTTTACTTCCCCTTTGCTCTAAACTTTTGATGCTATCATAGCCTGGAAGACTACACTAAATTATTCTAATTGAAAAGCAATTATATTTCAAAGCATATATGGGTAGCTCTTGATACTAGTTAACCAAAGAAATGGTAAATACTGATTTCTTAACCATGAATTGATCTTCACATCAATACTTTATGCCTCTTTAGTCAGACATGCCTATCAGATACTGGTTACTGAGTTCAAAAAATGCCTCAGACAGAAATGAACAAATTAGATCCTATCTTCCACTGTTCCACACCATGAAACTCATTATCAAGTACGTTTCAAGTTCTAACTTCAGATGTATTAAAAAAAGAAAAAAAAATAGTTTAAGACTTAACTTCCTGCATGCATAAAAATATCAACAGATTTCAGCTACCTTTCCTGAAAGGCCTGACTTACCTTTGACTGTTAAGAGTGAAGCACTGGTTGTCAGAAAAAAGTAAATACTTAACGCCTGTGAGTCTAGGAACAGCAATATTTTGCAATGGATTTTGTACTTTTGTTAAAATACATAATGCTTTGGAGAGAAAAGGTTTTGATGTTCAACATTAGATGTTCATTATACCAGACTGTAAAATTTAATAGATGCTACTATTTCCTCCTAAACTATTTTAAGAACAATATTTAATTTTACTTCAGACATTAAGATAAAGAGGTAAAAGAGTTTGCATTTGTAAAAATAAATTTTACAAAGCCATCTTTGCATTATATCACTGACTGCAAGCTTCATCTACTGTAATGGTAAAACTGAATTTACTACAAGGAATGTGATAATTTCTTAAAATTACTGAAAGTCTTCCAGAGCACATAGATATCTTTGTATGGATGTTTGTTTCTCATGTTAAAAGATGAAAACAAAATAATAATGTTCTAACCTGCTGAAAGGCTTCAGATTTGACCCAGGACCTGATGTCAGACCTACAGGAGCTTTCTTGTTCTATACAGTCCTTCCCTAGTCATTAATGAAGTTATACACTTCCACAGAAATACAAAAGGTTGTGCAAAATGTCCATGTGATTCTTCAAATCCTTTACACATCTGTTCTGTGTGCCTGTCACTTATGCCTGTGAACTTTATTAAATTTAGCACCCACTGAAGATTACAATCGTTTTGATGAAAGTGAAGACAGAGTTCTTAACCCTCACAAATACGTGACAGCAGTTTTTGGACAGTGGAACTTGTCTCATTTGACAGATACTATGTTTACAGTACCTTCTTTCCAAAGAGATTTAATTTTCACTTAGGTAAACACATGCTTTCAGTCTGAAAAAAATAGTTTAGATTAAGATAAATGTTTAAGAAGACTGAAAACAAACCCTCTTGTAACATGCTGAAAAAGAGAGGAAATGAGAGAAACTCTGCCCAACAACATCAAGTTCTTCTTGAGATAAGTACATCTCTTCAGCGTTTTAGAGAGAGAGATGAATATAAGCTGTCTCTCTTACTTTACTGAGTCAGGAGAAGTCTGAGGTTCATTCATTCATCTTGAAATGACATCTTGAAAAACATCCTGGCGATGCCATGTGGTCCAAGATGTTTAGAAGAGTTTGTAAATTCTGAGAACTGAATCAGGAAACACCAAATTCAAAATAGCCGTGGAAAACATATATTTCTTTACCTAGTAGGCTAGATGTCATCATGTACTTTAAGCCAATACTACATTAGTCACATTTTTTGACACTCCTAGTAAAGGAAGTTCAGTGTTTATCTTTTTATGTTATGGATATTTTAAAAGACAGACAACGGATGTGTTAAAGAAATGTTTCCCAAAAAACTGCTGTAATCATAAATCTTATAGCATACTAACTCTGCTTAGAGTAGGTTACTCTCTTGCAACAAGTTAAAAATATTTTTAATATACTACACTTACTAATATTTGCTTTATAAAACTTCAGATGCACTGTTATTCATCTTACCTGTTATGCACGTTACTATATACTGTCTTTCTCATTCATGTTCTCAAAGTTAATTTCAGAAGCAGTAAGAAATGATAATGCAAAAGCAATAACATTCACGAACATGCACTATGAATGGAATGAGCATTTTAGGAAGTCTATTGTATGCTTCAGATTCAGTAGTTTATTGCTAAATACACTCTGAAGCAATGCTTTTTTTCCACTGTGACACACAAAAATAGAGCCTTGAGTACCCTATTCCACTGGTAATGGATGAAAAATGCAATAATGTTTAAATTTAACTGATGTATTCTGGTCCTTGGCTACCCAGTGAGCAGGTCAATGTTAAATGTGTTTGAGAAAATCCTGCAATACTGTAAGTACTCAGAACTACATATTCAAGCTGTTACAGGCTTACCTAAAAGGATGTACTACAATAAATTTGTGATTATTTGAGTAACTTGAAAGCACTTGCTTTTGTTACCTTTGAATGAAGAGAATAATTTCTAAAATGTGCACTCCTGTTAGGAAACAACACCCCAAATCAATGCAAAAATGATGTTGTCTGCTCTACATGCTGCAAATGTAAGTAGGTGGAAAAATCAAAGGAGTTGTTTACAAAGAATATCTCAGTGGCAAAGGACAGATTTTAGATAGATTCCAGCTACTTACAAATAAATATAGAGATAGAATTTAAACTAATTTTACTTATGAATTGACACATTCTCCTACAGTTGTGAAAACATTAATCTGATAAGGAATTTTATTTTGTTCAGTGTTTTGGCGTTTGTTTTTTTCTTGTAGTTTGACTAAAACCTACTCCACCAAGTTACCAATCAGGGTAAGAAAAGAGGATTAACAGAGCTATAATTGTATATTTATTACCATTTGAACAGTTCTATCTTTCCATACTCCTTTTTCTAGTTGCTGTTACTTGACCTGTTTAGATTGGCTGGTTTGGTTCATAAAGAAACAACTACTTCCGTGTAGTTAATCAACCTATGATGCAACATAGAATTTATCTATTAATACTCACACAAAAATAGGAGTATATTCCATACCCAGTGGAAGATCTTGGACACTAAGTATCTTGGCTGTTCAACCCTGGCTAGCATTTCTGCCTCTTCCCTCTGCTCCTTTGCCATTTGCTCCTTGGTCTGCAGTGACAAGGGAACTGAAGGCTGAGGAGGATTAAAGCCTAAACTTGTGGGTGTAATGATAACTTTTTTCTGTAATTATAGCTTTCTTCTTGGTTTGTGTATTTGAGAACTTATAATGTGTAATCATTGGGACAGTGAGTATGATAAGGTCACAAGGAAAGAACATCTCCCAGCAGAGCTCAGAAGGGCTGTCAGGGATGACTACTCCAGTGTAGAGTAGCAAGTTAACTAAAACTCTAGGTGTATTTGGGAAGAAACAGACTTCATGGTTGGTAATAAGAACTTGCCGGGTATACTGCAGTAGGTTTTCAATCACAGTAGTCCTATGCTATTGCTCCGAGTCCACATAGAAGTATACATTCATAGTGATTTGGTACAGCAATCATTACATACTGCAGAAAACTACAGGTCTCTAATACTAAATAAGACCACAAGAGAATTCTAAAAGTTCATTCTTTAAACATAGCCTGAAATGTTTCTGTTAATATTTATAGAGATAAAAAGCTTTACAAATAGTTATTATTCTATTAAGAGCTTCTTGAGTAAATAAAAGCTGACTGCAGGTATCATTTATTTAAGGATTCAGCTTATAATGTTTGAACACAGCTCAAAAGAATTAAACATTTGAAGGTGATACTCCACCATTTTGCACAGAAACAAAGCCACTGAACAATTATATATCTATTTCAAAAGCAAAATGGAATGTTTTTCCTCAATATTGGATTGACCACTCAAATATCTTAAAATATATTTCAAAACTTACAATGCAAATATCTTTACATTAAAAAATACTTCGCATAAATTGGTTGCAAAATATGTGACAAAATAATTGTTTAATTACTTTAAATTGAGACAAAATGCAGGAGAATTTAAATTCTATTACCATATAGATATACAGTAATGTTACATTAGCTGGTAAGCTACTTTTTCATCAGTTTCATGATTATGGAAGCTCACAGATATTAAATTGCCTCTAGGTAGACGTATTCTTGCTCCATTACATCAGCAAAAATAGATGAGGAATTGTGAAGAAATACTGATAAAGATATTGAGTATAACTGCCTATGAAGTTTAAAGCCAGTACATTTACTAATTCCTTTTATAAACTAACATTTTGATTTCAGAAAGATTTCTTATATTTTGTAGGTCTCAAAACTAAGAAGTGAAAATGAAGATTAGTAAATTAGATTCATAACCACGATTTTGCAAAATTTTGATTTATTATACCTATATAAAGTGCAAAGATAAAAAGATCCATCCATCTGCTCTATTATCTGGACAATACTGTTATTTTCTTCCCACATAAACTGAATACAACCACTCCAAAGGGAAATACCAAAATTCATATTGACTTCAAAGAAAAGACACATAATAACTCAGTTTGTAATTTGGCTTAGAATTACCAGCGTCACATTGAATGTACACCTGAAAACATATGAAAGATGAAAGACCTTGAGTTATAAGTCAATGTAAAGCCACAGCAACTAATTCACTGAAAAACTATTTCAGGAATTAAGAAACAATCTAGAAAGTTGAAACTCTATTCCTTCATATGATAATGCTATCTTTTACCAGTTAAGACAGTACTTTTAAATACCAATTCAAGAGAGTGGTGTAGAAACAACTAATTAAACCACGTCAGCATCTTAAAAGTCTACAACTAAATGGGAAACCTAGATGAAAATGAGTCTTAGAGCCTTCCTGAAATTAAAAGAAATTAAGTACTTTTCCCAATTCACAGGAATTCACAAGGAGTTCTGAAGTGACAGTCCAACAAACTGCAAACACTGGCAGGAACTACAACAACCCTAAATGATAGAACACTTGAAATACAAGAGCTTATTTCAGTTTTACTACGTTGTTATTAGTTTCTAATAGAGGAAAAAAAAAACCAAAGCTCTTAACTTAAAAGATCCAAGAAGAATATTAATGAGCAGTAGGGAACTTTGTATTTCAAAACAGACATTTGAAATTTTTGTGTCAACCATGGAAGTTGTTGATAATCACCGTGTCACAGCTCTTTCTTTCCCTTGTAAGTTTTCTGGCAAATTAAAAAACAAGCTATCAAAATTCACTATAACATCAATACCAACACAGCAAAGCAGAAACATCCATTACATCATTTCAAAACCTTTAATTTCTAGCAAATGCTATATTTTAATCACATACAGTCCTTCACAAACTATGGAAATCACTGTGAAAGGACTGCCTCCTTAGAAACTATAACAGGTACAAAGAACACAATAACACTATTTGATAGAGCAAATTATCAGCTACAAAACACTATTTTTCAACACAGTCAGAAGCACTAGCTATGCATTTTCACCAGTAATGAACAAAAGCCTACATGCTGCACTTGTAAAAATCTGCACTATCAGAGGTGACCCACTGTCATTGTCACCGCTGCTGAAATGCAGCACCCAGCAGCTTTGTCACCATCAGTGTTCAGCAAAGGTTGATGAGTGTCAAGGGTAACAATTTTTTCAGGAAGAGTAATTAAAATTACATGCTTTTGTTTCATACACACCCATGACAGATGCTATTTGGACAGACTGCCCCTCTGCGGCCATCTGCAGCACAGGAACAAAATGTAATGGAATATTGTTGGGAAGTTTCAACTTCTACTGCTATACCACCAACACCTGTCTCTGATATTATGGGCCAACATAATAAAACAGGAGACATTATTTTCAGAAAAGATAGTGTATAAACATGTATTTTTTGTCCAAGAGCACTATCTAAAGAAAAATCACTTTCCTTTTCTATCTCCTTTCAGATTCTGAAATCTCTTCTGCTCAAGCAGTTTATTACCTCAAATCTCTAAGTTGTCCAATCTCAACTGAATCCCATGAGATTGCAGAAAGTTTGTCAGTAGCACAAAGTTTCCTGTTCCAGCTACCTTACAGTTTCAGAATCTCAGCTTCCCATCTGGGGAACGTCATCAGAGATTGCATCACCAAATGAGGGTTAAGAGAATTTAATTTCATCACCATTTCAAATGATTTCAGTATCTGAAACTAAAAAGATGACTTTTTTAAGTCCATGAGTAGAATTACTTTTCTGCACCCAGTTTTGAAATATATGTTTAAAAGATGATTTCTTTCACAAACTTGTGTGAGGAATTGTGCCTGAATGTAAATGAAGGCCTTCTGTTTGCAACTGCTTGTATCTTCCAAATCACAGTCATCTAATGCAAAGTAACAGAATATATTGATTCCTTTTCAAATAAATGTTTTCGACATAGCTGCTCATACACCTTTCAGAGCAATAGAGGATGTTTTTTGTCTTAAACAAAAAATCACCACTCCAGCATTATGGGTATTAATTGTTATACTGTTTCAAGAAATAAAAATGTACAGGAAAAATAGCAACCATCTATATAACATTGTCTAGAAATTGTTGGAAGCAAAAAACTTGAGATTCTTATTTCACAGTCCAGGGACTTCAAGAAAAAGTAATTTTTTCATCTTTCTAGCTTCTGTATCTTTAATTTTCTTATCAGTTTACTTCACATGTAGCGACTGTTGCTTTTCCATTTCTACTGCAGCCCAAATTGTTATCTGGACTAGAAGAGTTACTACTAGAAGAGTTGATGCTTCAGGGAGGAGCATAGTTCATGGGGAGACCAAAGGTGCTACTGCATCCAAACCACTGTGACTCAGTGTTAGGGTGCTGTTGGGCTTCAGATGTGGCAGCTGCTCTCCCAGCTGTTGGTTCAGAGCAGAGCTCAGCTTCTCTGTGGTTGCTACAAGCAACTAGGATGTATTTCTGTTTTGATTGCGACCAGTGAAGGGACAGAAAAGACAATGTAAAAATATAAATCAAGCTCTCAAGCTACTACTTTGGGAGACCCCACTGATTGTCAGGAAGACAATGTTAGTATTTTTATTTTCAAGTAATGCAATCACTGCAAATTAGCCATTACATTCATTAAAAAATAAATCCCTTCTGTAATTTGGAAAACACTTTCATTTTAAATCCTGTATTTTCAAATCAAGTAACTAGGACTGTGAA
Source organism: Odontophorus gujanensis (assembly GCA_013399175.1). NCBI lineage: Eukaryota > Metazoa > Chordata > Aves > Galliformes > Odontophoridae > Odontophorus > Odontophorus gujanensis. The sequence continues at coordinate 190,442 of VXAB01012079.1, forward strand.
TTAAAAAAAGAAAAAGAAAAAAAGAAGCAACTCCTTTAGCTGAAAGACATGCCTAGTTTGTCTCAAAAGTCAGGGAAACAGGCACATATATATGATATTTATGATTATATGATCATTTATATCATATAGTTTGGTCATAAAAACATACTCATCTAAGACAACAATTGGAAATTTTAAGATAATACATTTTCTTGATATTTCAGTGCATACCCATTAAACAACAGGAAAAATGGAGCAACAGATACTTTAAATTATTATCCCACCTTTTGTAGTGTTTTCAAAGCAGAACGAAGTAACTTTAGTTTGCCAATTAGAGATGCAGCCATTGTATCATACACAGTAGAAAGATCTTTAAGTTTCCGTCTAAAAATATACAGGCAGATTGAACAGTAGACCAGCCCCAGTAACCTGATCCAGAAAGCACTGACGAGCACTGTGCACTCTAACATTGTCAGAGCACACAGCTGTGCTACCCTTGCCACACAAATTCCTTCTTGTTAAAATATCTCTGGTACAAATCCCACAGATTAGAGAGGGCCAAAATTTTACTTTGAGATCCATTCTCAAACTAAGTAGTGACTGAGGTAACTGTTCTTTTTTTTTACTGCATACTTTATGCACTAAAATGACAGAGCAGTAATAATGAGCACGCTTTTAGCAATAAGAATTACCACGGACAAACACTATGAGGAAAGTGTCTCTCTTCAACATCTGTAATCTCAGCTTCACAATGGGATCACGACTAGATGTGGAAATTTTCCCAGATCTCTTATCTCGTGCTCCAAAGTAGAAGGAAAGGGCAGTGCTCTCTGCTTCTCTTCATCTCCCTCTGGGCTTAAAGCCTGTAAGCTGTACTCTCAAGAAAGTCGGACTAGATGCTCCTATCTGAAATAAAAGCCTGTGCTCTTTGACTGGTCTGACAGCAAATCAACAACAAGCTCTGTACAGCTAGGACCCAACTTCTGTGAATTCTCAACCTAAATTTAAAGTTAACCTTCAACCTTAAAGATGCATTTCATAAGTAGGTACCTTCTTGATTTGATTCTTCTGTTGAGTATATCGTATTGTAATGAGCTTTCCTAAAATATAAGTCATAAATATTTACAGGGTCTGTCACTGCCCCTTCAGTAAGTTCCTTTTATTTGTAAGTGGACAAGGTCTTAGGAATATAAAGGTGTTGTTTTTTTGTTTATTTTCCAGTAGAAATACACTTCTAGTGAGAAGGGTAGTAATTATTCCCTCAGGAAATTCAGAAACAACTCAGTCCAAATCTATTCCAAGAAGCAGTAGCCAAATATGAAATAAAATAAAAATCTGTATATTCTGCAAATTTACAGTTCCAGGAAAAGCACACTGCCTGCTGTGATGATTATGTGACAATACATGCAAATATCGACTGGTGTGCAAGGACTGATGTCAGTAGGAAAAGGAGTTTCATTACTTCTCCTACTAATGGAACAGTTTACTTTAACTTATAAATGGCCTAGAAAAATGTAATGGCCGTTAGTAACTCTGAAGATGATATTTGATCATTAAAGTGCGAAATAGCAAAATATATGTCCATTCTAATTAAAAAGCTTAATGTAACCTTTACACCAGAGTTACCTCCAGATATATCTGCAAACGTCTGCAGACAATTTTTACAATGCATATTTCACATATGCCAGGAGTTTCTAAATATGAGAGTTAAATGAAGAGGACAGAGACAAATTAATGGAGATTCAATTAAGATGTTCATAATTAAAATCTGTACACTGAAGATTGATCAGTTTTTACTTCCTGCCTTTTCATGCAATCATGGAATTGCTCAGGTTGGAGAAAATCTTCAAGATCCTCAAGTCCAACCACAACCCTAACCGTACTACACTAACTAACATCCCACTGCTAAATCATGTCCCTGAGCACCACAACCAAATGGGTTTTAAACACGTTCAGGGACAGTGACTCAGCCACCTCCATGAGGAACCTATTCTGGAGCTTAACAACCCTTTCTGTAAAGAAGTCTTTCCTGATATCCAACCTAATCCTCCCTGGTTCAACTTGCCATTTCCTCTTGTCCTGTCACCTGTCACCAGTGAGAAGAGACCAACCTTGCTCTCACTGCAATCACCTTTCAGGTATTTGAAGAGAGTAGTAAGGTCTCCCCTCAGTCTCCTCTTCCTCAGACTAAACAGCCTCATTTCCTTCAGTCACACCTCATAGGGCATATTCTCCAAGCCCTTCACAAGCCTTGCTGCCCTTTCTTGCACCTGCTCCAGCTCCTTTGTCTACTGTGATGCCGAAAACCGAACACAGTACTTGAAGTGGGGCCTCACCAGTGCTGAGTACAGGGGCAGGATTACTTCCTTAGTCCTGCTTATTACACCATTCCTGATACTGGCCAGGATGCCATTGGGCTCCGTGGCCACCTGGGCACACTGCTGGCTCATATTCAGTTGACTGTCCATCAGTACTCCAATTGTATTTGTTGTATGAAGGACACCAATTGTTTCTCATTGTATGAAACAAGGGGAAATATTGGTACAATCATAAAGCAGACATTTTGGTACTTCTCAAAAGAACACCTCTACACATGGTATACACTCAGGCTGTAGATTTGATGGTGAGGAAATTAGCACCTCGACTCCACACCTTCAGCACTCTATGGGATCGAATTATCTATTACAAATCAAGTTTGTAATTATGAGATAAAACTAAGATAAAGAAACCACAATTATGGTCAGCAATGATAAGACACTCTTCCTGCTCTCCAATGCTTCTGATATAAACACACCAGTCTTCATTGTAAAATACTTGTTTATACCAGCCAGGAGATACTTGGGACCCATGTTCCTGCCATCTGTGAATCCTTTGCTCCATTCAGAGCACTTTGACTACCCTGACACTACAGATGTGGTGCTCTCAAGTACAAAGAATCATTCTAGTTCAAGTTATCAGTTGAAATCAAAATATAGAAAGTAGAGGGAAAAAAAATATCCAAACAAACCATATTTCTGTATCTGAAACTTTGTCCATAGCTTCTGTAAAATACATTGAAAGAGGGGATTACTGAATGGGACATTAGACAAGTGACTTGAAAGATAGATAAACAACTGTTGGCTGATGTATACACACAACTCACTTTTAACTGGCATTTTGAGATGAGATATTTGCATCTTTACTGTACAGCAAGAAAAATTGTAATGGTAGCCAGCATATAAAAAGGAGCAAAGAGAGAAAAGCAAGTTCTTTTCTTCATCAAATGCTAAAGGTCTTCAACAGCTAATAAACATAACTTAGGGATGAAACATGTGAAAGAAAAATCCCATCCTATAGAAGTTAATAGAAAATTCTCTCTCTAAATTTCTGTAGAGAATTCAGAACTCAGCAACATTTCTATACAATGCTTACTTCCAAAACAGAAAAAAACAAACTGCTATGTTCTACTTGTGAACATTGATTTAGGTAGGACTAAGGCTAAGCCTAAATTTGGCTACAATGCTTTATAGGATTTTTTTTTTGTTTAGATCTATGAAATTAACAGCAGAACAGATCAGCAGTTCTGTGTCTTCCACATTAATCTGATGACACAAAGAAGCACCAAACAGCATGTGTAGAAGATTGTGTGCTAGAAAGAAGGGATCAGAGAGAGGTAAGGGGAAGCAGGGTGTCAAAACAATGGCTTAGCTGCCCAGGAAAACAAACAAGATGCTCAGGAAGCAGAATGTTAATGAAAAGACATATAAGAATCACAGTTTTGTCTTCTTGAGGGACACATCTCACAGAAGAAAATTGAATGTAATGAAAGACAAGTAAAAATAAGAACACTGAAAGACATATGCTTCTGCACTGTTGAAGAAATACATACTGTGTAAATGTAAAATTGTAAAAAAAAATAAATAAATGTCTGTGTGAATAAAGAAGAGGTGTTCTTCCCTAAATTGAGAGAATGCTTTTGTGGTGTATAAACATACAATACAACTGAATTTCAGGTGCCTGCATTACATACCAAGATCACTTTTTGGGCTATTATTTAGAATCCATTAAGGTTACCGTAGTGCTGGTAAGAATGCACTTTTTTTTAAGCTACACAGATGATGATTTGGATAGACTTTAGAACTGCAGGAAGCACTTTTAGCAATGCTATTTTTTATAGCCAGTACTTCTAACATGTGAAGTTCACTACTTCTAATCACAGTGGAAAAAGTTAAAAGGAAAGAAAAAGCATTCAGAGATTAATGAAATGTGGTATGCTTCAAAAGATAATTCCTCAGTAAGAATGTAATTACTATAAAATAATATTTTTTTCAGTGTTGTAGTTCTAGTAGCCAACATGAGTTCCACTGGGAAGCCAGAATGGGGAGCTTTTCTTTCTACTAATTTTACATAGTTCCTTCATATTCTTCTTGATATTTTCATATATAGGAAATGCACAACTGTGAATTTGGCGAATGACTGAAGGACTATATTCATAAAGGTACATTCATAGTACAGATGAACCACATGAGGTTCCTGAGTTCCCTACAGACAGAAGACACCAAATTTACCGCTGGAGCAGATTATCCTCTTCCTTAACTTCTGGGTCAAAAGAAGATCGTCAGAATTCATACATTTGAAAAGAAAAAAGGTCTCCTAAAGCATCCTGAAAAGACTCACCTCCAACTAATCCTGGATAAATTATTACATTCTTGTGTTTTTATTCCACATTTGCTTGTGCTCCACTTTTGTTCAGGCTTGTTATTTCACTGTCTTTGGTATAAGAAATAATGTTAAAACAATTAATCTCCTACACCTGCTAAAATGAACACACACATAAAATCTGAATTATGTCACAGCCACTTCTTTTGTCTTCCTACCTGAAGGCATGGTGACCAGTACTGTATATATAGACACTCTTCACTGACACAGGATCAGTTCAAATGTCACCATTCCTGGATTACCTGTCTTCCACAACCTTTCCTTATGTCATATTTCTTCCTACCACAGTTGTATGTGGATTCTCTTGCACATACTTCAAAATTTATATTTTTAATACTGAGTTAATCTATTTATAAACTTAAAAAAAAAAACCAAACAAGAAATAGTAATGTCATGCATCAATACTATTATCAGAGTTTTGAAATGCCTGAAATTGTTTAGATGGAAAATTAAGCTTATGAAATTTAACTTAGAGCTAAATTTGATACGAAGAAATTTACCATTTCATAATTGCAGTAAGGAACCTAAAATGAAAAGTTATTGTAAGCAAAAAGCAAAATTTTGTCTCATAATGTTTTCAGGATACCATTATATTATACCAAGAATAGCCTCCATCCTACTGCATTACCAATTTAAAAAAGAAATGTATCTCGGATTTTTTTTTTGAGTTATTGAATAATTCATGTTATTTAAAATTATTCTGGATTATTTTTTTTTTGTGGGAGTAGGTTTTTTTTTATTATTATATTTTATTTCTTTTTAAAGCTTTTCCACTTTGCTCTCAATTTACATGAATTCATAATTTTTGTTTTGAAGTGGTAGGGAAATATTCCACACTATCAAAGATACAGCACAGCAAAGCAGTGACAGATAACATGCAAAATCCAGATAACTGCCATTTCAGAATTTTGATTCTGAGAATAAAAATATGCATCTCCATTTTTGATGTCTTTACTGGCTTTAATAACATTTTGTGTCTTAAATGAGATAGAAATTTCCAAGGTCAGATCTTGTGCTAGATGACACTCAAACAACTACTGAAAGAGCCCTTCCCTCAAAGACTCTGCAATATAAGAAAATCTAAATCTAGTTGGTTGGACTTTCATCCTCTTTCAGTTGTGTCAAATTCATGCCTGAGCAGTGTATGTTTCCAAAGTTTCTGTCAGGGCATCATGTATAAAGAGAAATGTTTGGTTAAATGTATAGAACTTATAGATTTAAGCAAAAGAGATCAGGATCCTTCAGGACAATAGGAGATATAATCTGGACAATGATGCAGATCATATATGGGTTAAACTACCCTCTTTCAATGCCTGTCATTTCAACCTTGAAATGAGTGGTCTGATCATAATTAATGACCTTAAATAAGGAAACTTTGTTAAATATTTAAATGGTTTGGTGTCACACATCCTAATGTTCTGTATTACGTACTCTTAGCTCAGGTGAGACTCTGGAACCTCTCTTGTGCTAAATCTAAAACCCTTGTGAGATTCACAATCTTGGCATCCTGATCTGTGAGGGGCATCCAGTATGTGTTACCTGAGGAATAATTCCAGGATCTTCTCAATAATTTTGCACAAAAAAGCTACAGAATGAAAAAGGAAAGAAGGAAAGTTGACCTAGGAGCATGAGTGTAAATAAAGAGATCTTAGGTTACTGTCTGAACAGACTTGCCAGGCATCCAGTTGCTGCTCCTTCCATTTGCAGCATCCTGCCCATCTTTTGCATTATGGCCAAGGGCTAGTAAATGAGTTTGAAATTCATCCAAATGCTCTGCTGACCCGGCTACAATATGCTGCTTCTGATCTTTTTGTATTAATCAAGAACCTACAAGCCCAAATAATCAAGCAAAAGTTTATCTTTGAATATTACAGGACAGCAACTGCATGCAGCTCTTTTTCTCTTTCAAATCCAGACTGCATATATCCCAGAAAAACAGATTATTTAAAATGAGTGTGTAGGTGGTGGTTTATAGGTATGTGTATCTGATTTCAGGATCAAGCCATTATTTATAAACACACTGTTAGTTAAACAAGTACCAATACTTACAACACAACAAAATAATGTATTCTTTCACAAATTATGCCTTTATATGTTGACTTTCTTCATGTTATTCTTTCCTTTGTGACAAAAGGCTCCACTTCAGTCATTTAGAAGAATTTTTCCTTTCAAATCAATGAAGGATGCAATTCTGATTTGAGTGCTTTAGGAATGCTGTCAGTTTCTGAATTACAGGTTCCTGTATGCCTGTCTGACTCAGATTTATAAGCAAGGTCAGACACACCACTGCAAGAATGGCATTGTAATTAGAAAGGTGCTTATTCTGTCAGCTAGGTGTAAAATGCCCCAGCAGTGCACAGTGAAGCCTTTATCTTACACATAAATTAACTGTAATAACTATCAAACTACAGCTGGTAAACCAGCCAGCCAAACATAAACAGGAAGTCCAGATTGTTCTGAACTGGAAAAAAAAAAACAAAACAACAATAACAAAAAACCCAGCATCTCTACAAACACGATCTCCAGACATTCACAGAGAGAAGAAAAGAAATGCCAACTTAAGCTCCTGACTTGAAAGTGAGCAACTGAACAGCTGATACTCTAGATAAAGACAAATCATGCTGCAGAGGTGGATTTGATAGCAGGAATATTCTCTCACTACATGTATTTTGTCTGAGTACGTGCTTTTTTTCTATTTTTTTTTTAATGAATATGACCTCAGAATAAGATCGTAACTAATGTTAACTATACTCCAAAAGTCAACTTAAAAAGCAGTCATCTGAAAAGACATTTCAGAGTTCATATGTATTAATATCATCTAGAATTTAAAAGTTCACAAGCAAAAACAAATGAAATCAGTAGCACTATTGCATCAGGCGGAACCCACATCAGTGTGTGACAAGCTGCAGTCCCTCAGGAGCGTCCCTCATCCAGTGGGCCACCCATGGCCTCAGTCCCTCAGCTTCCCCAGCATAGGGTATGCCCTTCCAGAAGTCTGCCTCCAGCTGCATCTCCTTCCATTTCTGTCACCCTGTGTTGACTGCCTCACTGACTCCTGCCCTTCCCTGGGTGTGCTTGAGTGGAGGTGTCGTGCTCTGGTGTGCAGTAGGCAGCTGCCACCCATCAACAGCCCTGCAGCTTGCCCCAAACCCTTCCACCTATGCAAAGCACTAGTGACCACCCCTACAACTGATGCTTGAAAAAACACTGTACATAGTGCATTACAAGGTATGAAATAAGAAGGAGACCAAAGACAAAAGAAAACATCAAAAATCACTCAGGAGGAAGCTTGGAAGCTTAACTGCAGCACAGTCTTTGACAACGATTGCCTGAAGCTGAAAGAAAATGGTTTGCCTAGGCAAACTCAAAATGGCTGCAAAATAAGCTGATGACATCTTGAACAAATTTGTTTTTTCATCTACAAAATCAGTAGCAGTTTTATGTCAAAAAGCCCATAAAATATAATCCTACTATGCTTTCAAATCATACAGTCTTTTAGAGTTTCAAAATTTAGTGTTTTCACTACCTAATCAGTATACAGAATGAAAACAAACAAAACCAATTAGAGAAGTAACGAGTAGTGGTAATAAAAAAATCCTCTACTGCTTCAGAAACAAACTCTGTTTTTGGAGTCCTAAGGTTTTATTTACTTCTATACAATAATGCACACAATGGACCTGTTTCTATTTTGTGATTTAGTAACTTTCTCTTGCCAGCAAAATAGGCAGGAAGCTGTAAACCTCCCAATCTGTGCAGAGGCTGCAGTCATGGAGAGATTCAGAGCTGAAACAAGGCAGAAAACAGTCAGACATTCCTCTGTGTCCTATGAAGACATTTTAATGTATGAGGGTTTGGTTCCAGGCTGAACAGACACAGAAGAATTTATCTGTGTCCTTTTCCTTCACTTCTTTAAAAGCCTTCAAGTTCATTCATATGGGCTCTGCTAGCAGTCAGCTCATTTGGGAAAGCATTTTCTAGGCTGCTCTGATCATTGACAGTCATGAATAAAAAACGGAGAAAAACTTCTCCTGGAATAGAGCTTCCATCAATTGGAATTGAGGATAAAGTACATGAGCTCATTCAGAGTGTATCATCTATGCTTGTTTTTGCACCTGTTCATTTTTCCTTTTGCTATCAAACAAGGAGGAATACACTCAAGATCAGGAATGAAGAGTGCAGATCTCATGCTGTTAAACACTCTCAATAGGCTTTTCCACTTCTGCATTAAGGACATACTGCTTAATTTGCCTGACACATGCTTGTCCTTGAGAGCTACCTTCTTGCCTTGTTCCCTAATTTGAGTTCAGAATCACATTCAAACTTGCTGACAAACTAGTTGAAATAACACAGATGAATAGAACACCAAGTCTTGAAATTTCTCCTAAAGCCATATTTTCAAGGGATATTCCCTACTCTCGGAGGCCAGCTGAGCCATTCAAAAGTGTCAGACCTTGAAAATTAGCAAGATAATCACTTTCAACTAACCTAAATTAAACAATAAATAAAGTTAGAGTCAAAGACAGAAGAGCCCACTGAAGGAGAACTAGTGAGCTACAACTACACCAGAGGCCTGTGAGATACCTGAAAAAAAAAAGACCTATGAATTAAAATGGCCAACAATGTACAAACTCAGCTTGCAAAGGCTTTTCAACTTGTGATTTTAGACAGATAGCCAGAAGTAATGCTTGTAATATATATGTTCTGTGAACATTACAGTCCTTTAAAAAAAATAACTGACTTCCATTATAACCATAAAGAGCATTGACATGAATTAGTTGCCTTTTTCAAATTTCACCTGACTAGAAAATGTATATAGAAATTTTCTTTAAGAAACATTAATCTTAAAAAGAAAACGAATTAGATAAAATCGCTGATGCTGAATGGATGCAGTGATTCATATACTCCCATTGTACCCCCTAAGCTCAACTCAAGATGCAACGCAGTGGAATACATCATTGGAAATGAAGCCAGTTTTCATTAATTTAGCATTCCATTAAAAATTCTGGAGATTTCCATGGACAGGAGGCATGAAATCATTCATTTAGTCAAGTCCACAGTTTTCCCTTACAAGCAGTTTAGACAGAAGATGACTGATAAGCCGAAATTAAAAAGCTGAAGAGCAAAACTATACTAATTTGTGCACTGAAGCATCACAAAACAATCACTTCACATTTCCTCCTGGAATATATATCCTTTAATTAAACACATAAATAAGGTTCAGATACACTCAAAACAACAGTCTTATTATTGCCAGTATTCTCCATCTCCCCTTCCATACTGTTGTTTCATCTGAAACAAACTTTTTCTTTTACAAAAACATTTCTAGCTATTCTTAAAAAGGTTCTTGTGTTCTAATTTTCCATATCTGAAAGAGATATTTAAAGAGCTAATTGGTTAGTCACCAGATAGAATCAGTTATTGATATATATTCATACGAGGGCTTTTATGAAAGTAATGCCTCCTATTTTACTATATCCCATGATATCTGAGGCAGATGCTGGTGATATGGGAATAGAAGAATAGAGGAATCTTCCCACCAATATCCCATTTCATTTTATTGCTGTGTGACAGATGGCAGCAGAAGGGCAGTCTTACAGAATGGCATCTAACATAGAAGTACATATGAAGCAAAGGTGTATCATTTGATTTCCTTCATGTGGAAAAAATTGCACCACTGACATTCGTTGGTGCTTGCAGAAAGTTTATGGAGACCAAAAAGTGCATGCAAACAGTGAGGCAGTGGGTGGGTGCCTTTCTGTAGTGACAACAGCAACAGAGGTTCACCTCCACTTGTGCAGATTTTTACGAGCGCATCAAGCAGACTATACATTCCTGGTGAAAATCACAAAATTGCATGGTTGGGAAGGGACCTCAAGAGATCAGTGAGACCAACATCTTTGCTAAAGCAAGTATCCTACAATAGGTCACACAGATAGGTGTCCAGATGAGTCTTGAATATCTCCATAGAAGGAGAATCCACAACCTCTCTGGACAACCTGATGCAGTGCTCCCGTCACTCTTACCAGAAATTTGTTCCACCTGTTAGTAAGGAACTTCCTACAAGTTTTAAGCCATTGCTCCTTCTCCTGTCACTACACACCACCAAGAATACCCTTGCCTCATCCATTTACCTCACACCTCCCCTTTGATATTTATGAACATTAATCAGATCCCCTCTGTCTTCTTTTCCCAGGCTGAATAAACCAAGGTTACTCAGCCTTTCCTCATAAGGAAGATGCTCCAGGCCCTTTATCTTCTTCGTGGCCCTCTGCTGTACTCCTTTTAGATTCCTGTTGGTTTATTTATTTCTTTATTTTAAACTGAGGAGGCTAGTACTGGGCACAATATTCTAAATGTGGGATCACCAGGACAGAGTAGAAGGGAAGGGTCTCCTTCCACACTCTGCTGGCTATGCTTTTTAATGCACCCCAGGATACCGCTGGCCTTATTGGTCACAAGAGCACACTGCTACAAGAACAAACAAACAACAGAAAAAAGGAGAAAAAAAAATNATCCCATGATATCTGAGGCAGTTGCTGGTGATATGGGAATAGAAGAATAGAGGAATCTTCCCACCAATATCCCATTTCATTTTATTGCTGTGTGACAGATGGCAGCAGAAGGGCAGTCTTACAGAATGGCATCTAACATAGAAGTACATATGAAGCAAAGGTGTATCATTTGATTTCCTTCATGTGGAAAAAATTGCACCACTGACATTCGTTGGTGCTTGCAGAAAGTTTATGGAGACCAAAAAGTGCATGCAAACAGTGAGGCAGTGGGTGGGTGCCTTTCTGTAGTGACAACAGCAACAGAGGTTCACCTCCACTTGTGCAGATTTTTACGAGCGCATCAAGCAGACTATACATTCCTGGTGAAAATCACAAAATTGCATGGTTGGGAAGGGACCTCAAGAGATCAGTGAGACCAACATCTTTGCTAAAGCAAGTATCCTACAATAGGTCACACAGATAGGTGTCCAGATGAGTCTTGAATATCTCCATAGAAGGAGAATCCACAACCTCTCTGGACAACCTGATGCAGTGCTCCCGTCACTCTTACCAGAAATTTGTTCCACCTGTTAGTAAGGAACTTCCTACAAGTTTTAAGCCATTGCTCCTTCTCCTGTCACTACACACCACCAAGAATACCCTTGCCTCATCCATTTACCTCACACCTCCCCTTTGATATTTATGAACATTAATCAGATCCCCTCTGTCTTCTTTTCCCAGGCTGAATAAACCAAGGTTACTCAGCCTTTCCTCATAAGGAAGATGCTCCAGGCCCTTTATCTTCTTCGTGGCCCTCTGCTGTACTCCTTTTAGATTCCTGTTGGTTTATTTATTTCTTTATTTTAAACTGAGGAGGCTAGTACTGGGCACAATATTCTAAATGTGGGATCACCAGGACAGAGTAGAAGGGAAGGGTCTCCTTCCACACTCTGCTGGCTATGCTTTTTAATGCACCCCAGGATACCGCTGGCCTTATTGGTCACAAGAGCACACTGCTACAAGAACAAACAAACAACAGAAAAAAGGAGAAAAAAAAATCCACCATAGCTAACGGTGTTGACTGTGCTGAAAAATAATGTTTTGTAGCTGAGAAATTGCTCTATCAAATAGTGGTATTGTGCTACTTGTATTGGTTATAGTTTCCACGGAAATAAATAGGAAGCATTACATTCAGAGTGACCTATGTAAATAATATAAACTATTAAAATGACTGAAAGCTTCAGAACAAACTTTACAACCAAAAAAATCCGTTGACATTGCCATCTACTTCAAACTACTCCAGATATCTAGGCCATGTTGAAGTGATAAAAGTCTCCTTAGTAGTTAAATTAGTTTGAAAATATATTGATTCGTCTTACATGCACTTACAGGAAAGTATTTCTATACAGAATCACACAATAGAAGACAAATTTATCTTTTCACATACACATGTATGCACCTAAACATATATATATATATTTAAGCAAAATAGCATTGTAGATACAATCACACAAAATGAGTCCAAATAAAAGTAGTTTGCATTTTTTTGTGATTGAATTAAGCTTTAGGCAGAGTCAAAACCCTTGAAGAATCCCAGATGAAAGCTGAAATCATCAGAAAGTTACAATAAAAAATCTCAGAACAGGAACAGAAATCGTCAGTGTAACTTCAGCATAAAGCATATTTAATTCTTTATGCAAGGAGTTAACAATATAAAAAGTATGCAGAAGACATTTAGAGACGTCTGAATGACCAAATATATTTGAATCACCATTAGGGCAACAAATTCAACTTCTTTCATGTGTTTCTGGAAGATCAAACCATCTCTGTTAGGTTATACTACCCAGAAAGCATGACTGTCAAAAACTGTTTGTGATTTAAGCATCACAAAAAGAAAAAATGTCTAAGTTTTTCAATTCTGGTGGAAAAATCTTGATAGATGTTGAAATTTATTTATTTATTTTTACTTCACTACAGATGTTTTCAAATGTGAAAACAAGTTTGCTTGTTTTTATTAAGGTAAGAAGCTGACATCTCCATTAGAAGCAGTTCAGAGATGTGATTTTTAGCAAAAACACCTTTTCTATTCTGGCCAAAACTATCATTTCTATTTTATCCTACAACATGAAAACAAATGAATGGAGGTTGCTCACTACTACTCACTTTAAATTAACCAAATGACTAAACTGTATTGAACTTTACCTGTACTTCTTTGAAGAAGTCAGAAAGCATATAAACAAAAATTAAAAAAATTGATTAATAGTAACCACAAAAAAACCTGTACAGTCTACCACTACAGAGACAGTTATCAATAAGGCTGTGTTGGTTAACTAAATCAACCTTTCAGAGGCTGACGAAACATATAAATGCAACTGTACATAATTGTTTAGATTTGATTCCGCAGTTAGTGTCCTAAATATACATCAATCTCACAGAGAGCAGTCATTCATTGTAGTGTCTGCAAGGCCAAATGCATGCGGTCTGGAGCATTAAATACATTAGAAAACAACTTATTAAATCTAGCACAATCAGCTGTTTCTCAACATGAGACTCTTAGTTTATTTAATGTATGAAAGCACAATTATTTTCACAATGTATTATTGCCAGGGTGTTCTTCTATAATGAGCTGTAATGTTCTGAAGCTAAGGAATCTTGGAAGACAATTACAGGAAATCATCAGTTAACAAGGACCTCGTTCTGAAATGAAATCACTAAGATCTCTTAGAAGAAACACCAAGTCAAAGAACCAAATAGACAGTTATTTTGCCTAGCACTGCAGAGGAGTGCAAAATCATGTTAGGGCAGAAACAGTCCTAAAATCAGCTTCTAAATAGCCCCACTCCCTCTTAGAAGAACGCTTGAGGAACAAGTACTTGTCCTACAGACAGGAGTCCCCGAAAGTCTACCTTGTTACACACCATTTCAACTCTCTTAGAGAGTCACTTGGAAGAACTGTAAGATAACAGACTGATAACAATGAAGCCCATAAAATGATACTTATGGTATGTCTTCTTTTCAATTCAATACTGCTTGACAATCTAATTTCTTTTTTCAAGTTGGCTCAGGATTAAGATCGATTAAATCAACCTTGCTCATTCCAAAAAGAGTAGGAGTGACATTTATTGTCACTGGAAGGAGTAGAATGGTGTCTCTGAAACATCTTTTGTAGATGACACAATTATTGCTAAGATAGAGGCATTACTGGCCTCTGGAAGAAAAAAAGAAAAGGTTCAGTTTCTCAAAGAGCTGCATAGATCTGATTCACTTTTTTCTCATGGCTGATGAAGGAGAAAAAATAACCAGCTTTTTATGTTATGTTATATCAGAGGTGGCAATAAGAACTGTCTCACCACGTACTGGAGTAAGCTATTCTAATAAGAATGAGCATGCTTATTCCATTTGGAAGCAGAGTTATTCATGCAGACTTTTTGTAGACATTTGGGTCCAAGCCCATTGAACAACAGACTTTACTACAGGCAATATTTTGCCTTACTGTGTGGTATATATTAATATGATGTCTCTAGGAAACAATAGCTTTAATATTTAAAAGTTTCAGTAAGTCACCGTGGAACTGAAAATGCATAGACTAGTTTTCAGAAATTCAGTTTTACTTTAGCAAATCAATCTTGTAATTTCAGATTGGAAATTCCTCTCTCCTGCTTCTGCTGGACATTGAGAAAAACAAGGAAAAAAACCCACAATATTTAAAAAGTATTCTTTTCCTAATTTGGTAGTAGTGCAACCTTTTCTATCAGGCATGCAGAGTTCTACTTACAAAGCTCGAATGGCAACAGCCTCACAAAGAGCTTTGAGAAACCTAACAGCTAATGCTGAAAGTTATACATGCAAACTATTTCTCAGTATTTACTTCATCCATTTTCTTCCACGGACTGCATTTCTCTTCATCCATCTATTCATGAAGCACTTTGAAATGTCTGAGTCATAAAAATCTCAAGAAGTAAACAACTTTTAAAGAAACAGACAAGAAACAGAATAAAAACTGAATTGAAGCAACAGCTTTTGTCTTCTGCCTTTTGGGAAATACTCAGAACCACAGGGGATGTTCTGGAAGGAGGAGTATATCATGCACAGCCAACATGATAAAATCAATTCCATGAAAGGGAGATGATCCTCTTAAGATTTTATTTAATAAAATGATGATCGTCTTCTCCGCAGCATATCCTGTCTTACACTCAGTAAATTTGACGGCATATCTCCTATGGAGGCATTTTGTTCTGCCATGACTAGTCAGACAGTTGACTGATTAAAGGTGTTCTTGTCCCTGAACATCTTAAATGATCATAAAGCGAATCCTCTGTGTATTATCATCCAGCATCCCCAAGGCAAGAAAAACGAGAAGGGGAACAAACATTCATTACTCATACTACATATCAAGAAATAGATCACCACACCAAGGAAGCTCTTTTTTTTTTATCCAGTTCAGGCATAAGTTTTCAAGACATACTGTGAAAGATATAATTTCTGCTGTTTTTCATCAATAAAATTAAATACATTTTTATTTCCAATGATTTCTGAAACTTAGCTCTAGATACAGACTAAAATCCACAAGCTGATCCAAAAATAAAAACTAAAAAGCACTACAATCCTTCTTCCCTTCCTGTAAAAGCTTTAAGAAATATCAATTTAGATATCAGATTAATGAGAAACTCTAGAGACACTGCTTTCTAACAGCTACCCTGGGGAAAATGTGACAGAACACTGAAAAGGGGCCAATCACAGTGTGTGGGAAGCAGGCAGATTTTTAAGCTTCCTCTTTTCTTCTTGATAAAGCTCTTGATAAAGCATTCTTGTAACTACCAAGAAAAAATATCCAATCTTTCCTGCTTATCCTGACCTCATTAATGTCCTGTCGATTGTTTAAAAGAATACTCTCTTTCATTGTAAATTCTCTTTCAAACAGTGCTGTCCTCCACCAGTTCCCCCCACAGGCACTTAATTGTGCAGACTACAGACATTTGACAAGTATGACAACTACTTTGAATTCATTCCTTAAGATTATTTATGTGCTGCCTTAATTTTAAAGAGCAAACCCAATTAAAACCCAAACTGCGAGTTCCAGGATTCTGTAAAAGAGCTGCAGAATCAGCAGCACAAAACAGGCATTTCCAGCAAAAGACAGTTTTAAAGACACCTCAAAGAATATGACAATACATCATTGCCCATATCAATTACGAATACATTCACACATTTAACTGTCATAAAGTGAGATCTTCTCCAAATCTGAAGCCCTGAAATGCACCTGTTTAACAGAGTCAGAGGATGAAAATTTAGTTAAAGAAACCTTTCTCTAGCCTGTGCTGAGATTACCATAGACTGAGAGGTCACTGCCAAGCATTTTGGCTCAATGCTGGGGAAGAGTATTCAAGAACTGCACAAAACTTACCCTGGTCTTACAGAGAGGGGAATAAGATGAGGTCACTGGTGTTGTCTGCCTTTGCCCATGTGCTGAGTGTGTCTGTGTTAATTAGTGTGACTAACCTTGACTATACAGGTGCTGAAGAGTTACGTATACCTACACGTGTGTACTAGGCATGAACATGCACTTGGCCTAGTTTCTGGCTGGACATGGGGCCTGGTGATGTGCCAACCTATCCTCTACTGGACTGTGTGTGTAGAAACACCTGCAAGGGCTAATCCCAAATCAACACTGAAGGATGCCCTAAGCTTTCTTAGGAGAAATCCCAAAGTGAGTTTTAGCCAGGTAGAAAATTATTACACCATCAGCTGCATTTTCTTAACTCTCATTTCTGTTTCTAATCTACAGTCCTATTCTCATGCAATCTACTTACTGACTGAAGAGATGACAAAATTAAAATATGTTGAAAATCAGAACATCAATGTCCCAAAAAATGGAAAGGAACCTGGTCTCTAAGACAGTCTGTAGCATGGCACAGCTGTTTTGTTTTTGTTTTCATATATATATATATAATATCCATTATATACAGTTCCTACATAAACATATATAAAACACACATCTATAAAAGAAGAAAGGTAAATAAGAAAGCAGAGGCAGTGCTATTAAACTGGTAACTGACTGCATGTCTTCACTGAGGGTAGGTTTTAAAAGTGAGTTTTCAGCTTTCAGGTCAAGGGCAGATCATTACAGAAAAGCAAGACCACTACTGAGAGAAAAACAAAGAAAATTAACATAAACTATATTATATTCTGAGTTGCTTCATACAGTTTTATTTTTCAGTCTGAAATAGCTCCATTGTGTCAGGCTAGGTCACCTCCCAGCATGATGTGACCTTCCTTCAGGCTGGTCACTCAAGTGAAGTCAGGAAGTTTCTAGGGCACTTCACTTGAACTGTAGCAGTTTGAGGCTATTTTAGCCCCATATTAGCAACTCTCTCTAGTTTGAGTTACATAACAGTTTCTCTTCATGTTTTATTCTTGAGCTCCCTGGTCAAAGTTGCGTATGGAAATGTCAGGACAATCATGACACCATAGAATCATACATACTCCTCCACGCATCACAGGTAGGATAGAGACAAGCTAATGTAAAGGGCTAGTATGCAAACTTACATGTATTATTTCAATGGACTAAAGTCCTTGTTTGGTTTTCCTCTCTCTGCTACATCAGTTTGTTCACCTTTGTTTACCTATTCAAATTTCATCTGCATCAAAGAGGTTAAGCAGCACCTACCATCCAACAAGGTTTGACTCAGCTACTGGAGTTAAGGTTGAATCTTGGTTGGGATTCCAGTGGGTGTGTAAGAGAGATTCTGATCTCCTTACAGTTTGAACCATTTAATGGAAATGATGGGTGTTCACTGTCTCTAATGAAACGTGTAGCAAATACTGTACACGGGTAGGTATGTTCAGCTGCATACTTCCACATCCATTCTCAGAGCCAACTCAGCTCAAGCTGATCATCTGTGTCATATGTCCTGTCCACCCCAAATCACAGCACCCTGACCATGGTACTACGTGGGTTTGCACCATCTCAGAGTGCTGGCAGGATGGGCACATGCCTATCCAAGCAAGTGCACACGCCTCAGAAATATTACCTCATCTGGGATAAAGGCTGAGCATAAAACTGGTAAAAAAATATAGCATACAGCTGGCACAAACATCAGATAATTAAGCAATCATTGGCATATTTAAATCCAATTGAGCTTCAGTTCCATGGATTAAATTTTAAAAATTAGTAGGGTCGAAGTCTGAGGTGAAGGAAGGGCCAAAGGTTTCACTAGGTGTTGGTGAAGACACTAAGCCAACTTAGAAATCTAAGACCATTCTGAAGTCAGTGAACGTTTTGCCACTGACCTTCAGTGGGGCCAACGTTTTACATCTTGCATGCTGAACACTACTGGGGACAAAAAGAAGAACAGGAAATCACTTCCTGCTTTACTGAGGAAGTATACCTTCGGCTATAAAGACTGGGAGAGTCAGAAAAGAGGGGAGAATAGCCTTTTAGAAGCTTCATTGCCAGTGAGATATTGAGATACAGAAACTCTTTCAACCCTTTCCACATATGTTTGTTCAGCTACAAGTGGAGTTTATCTTAGGTATTTAATGTCCGTAGTCTGAGAGGGGCTTAAAAACTGAAACTGAATAATCCATACACTTCTTTCTGTCTCTGAATAGAAAAGGTTTTCTTCCTGGCAAATTATCCAGGAGGACGAACATAGATTTGAAACAATAGCAATGCCTTTGAACAGAATAACCCCCAAATGCTCCAAGTGTTTTTCAAGGCAGCCTTGTTTTCCTTAACCAGAAGGAATTCAAATAAGCTAAGCACTATTTAAAAACAAACAAACGTCTAAACTAGAGCACAGAGAAGAAATGAGGCATGTCATTTCCATTAAGCTATGTTCAGCATACACAAGAGAGAACTCCACGAGTTTAAAAGACCTGCTCCCAGATGTCTTTACTTGTATATGCTGTACACGCTTACCTATATTTGCATTTATTTTCTCTTTTGTCCTTATATGAAATACTCTGATTTACTTCAACTCCATCTTTTATACAAGAGCAAATATGAACAGGAGGTGCCTGTAACCCCTTATATTCCTTTCAGTATCATGCACATCTGCCAGAGAATGCAAGCAGAACATACTCCTACTGGTCAATCTTTGCTTTCTTGTTGCTCGGCTCATCCTTAGGTTATGGATTCATTTCTCTTACATCTCACATTCATCTCCACGAAGGAGCAGGTCTAAACATCTCTCTCTCCAGGATCCATAAATTTATTTTTCTTGGAGTGTTATCCCAATACAAAACTGAATATTTCTTTCATAATTGTTCCTACTGTTCTTTGATAAGCTCTGGACAAAAATACCATCACATATTGAGATGGTGAATCCCTAAAAAACATCAGGACCTCTGCTGTCAATTCAGTCACTGAACTTAAGAATACGCTTGGGCAATTCTAGCTTTGAAAATTCTATTTTTACATCAGTAACAAAAGGATAATTGATTTCATAAAGCACACTGTGAACTATGGATTAAGGTGGTAAATGCAATTACTGTTGAAGTAATATTGAACAAGAGATCTACAACTACTTTTTCCTTTCCATCACTGAATAATTTTAATCCACTCTTTCACAATAAGCTTCCTGCAGAGAGTATTCAGAGCTTCACTGTGACAGAAAAAGAAGTTTGTCCAAAAAATCTAGGCATTACCACAGCTTACAGTATTTAGTTTTCATCACAAAACACAAGCAGTCATTGATCGTGCTCCTCCATAATAACAGAAAAAGGTTTTCTTCCCCTACTCACCCCTAAGAACAAGGTTATCTTATTATTATTGATGATAACATTAGATGAGCTTCCCTGCTACCCAGACACTGCTCAGCAACTTTCCTTTACTAGTTTGAAGTCTTATTTCATTAAGTGCCATATTATTCTGAAGTTTTGTACTGATTCTGTTCTTGAAAATTTCATTTTGGGGAAAACTGTCAAAAATACATGCATGTTCATGCAGACATACATAATCACCAGCGTCAAGATTCAGGTTGGTAATGAGGTATGTATTATCAGACGTGCTAAACACCCTAATGATGGAGCTCCAACAAGACTGACAGGTGAAGACTTGAGGCCTTTGAAATAAAATGTTACAGAAAGCTGCTTGCAGTTAATTTATAGAAGTGAATCAGGCAGAATTCAGTTGTCCTGGTTTCAGTTGAGACAGTGTTAATATCACACCAATGACAGATGGTGACCGTGTCATGGACTAAACAAACACCATGGACAGTTTAGGGGAATGGGCCATAAAAAAATTGCTGCCTTAATTCACAACAGTCATTAAGCTCACTCCCACCCCACAGTGGGATGAGGAAGAGCACTGGAAACAAAATATAATGCGTGGGTTGAAAAAATGTATTTATTAAGACAGAAAAAGAAAAGCACCCAGTGCCAGCCCCAGGTGCAGAGGTAAGAACCAAAACATTGGTGTGCCTTTAACACGCCGTTGAAATCAGGACATTGAAATACTGTTGAAATAGAGGGACAAACTGAACAGATAGTCACAGAATCACAGAATTGTAGGGGTTAGAAGGGGCCTCTACAGCTCATTTAGTCTAACGCCCCTTCCAAAGCAGCTCGCTAGACCAGGTTGCGCAGGTAAGTGTCCAGGTAGGTTTTAAACATTTTCAGAGAAGGAGATTCTATAACCTATCCGGGCAGCCTGTTCCTGTGCTCCATCACAACAAATTCTAGGACCCTCTTTGATCAGTGCTTAGTAGAGTAGACAGCAGTCAGATGAAATCATTTTGGATGGCATAGTCCTTGCTGTACCTACCAAGCATGAGAAAGCTTCAGCTGTTTGGCTGCATCTGCCAGATGAACAGCAGTCTGAAGACTGTGCCCTATGGACTGGCTGAGGAAGGGTAATGTTGAACACAGGGCAGGAGGACGGAAGAAAATGGTGCAGCAGGTACAGCAAAGACCTTACAGAGTTAGATACAGTACACAGCCTGCTCCTGTGGAAGTTAGTTCAGATGTTACGGGGAACAGAGTATATGCAGTCTCTATGCATATTCATAGCTTTGTCTGTTTGTTTTCCTTTCTAATTTGGCAAAACAAGCAAAGCTGCAGGAATAAATTACAATATTAACAGATTGCATTTAGGTATGACTATTGCTAAGTAATTTTCACCAATAAAATCTCTCCGTTGAGGACATTGTGCGTCCTCAAAGAACCTACATAGCTTTTCAGATTCTTGGTTGAATAGACGAGACTGGCTGTTAGGAGATTATACATATGAAGTTCAAAATGCAAAGCCGATGTATTTCATACTATTATGGACCTGATTTGACGATACTTCAAGTGCAATAAATCAGGAAAGTCACAAGACTACTATTACTTTACCATTTTCAAAGCTAGAATCACACCTGAAAGATGTGAAGGATTAAAAAACTGTGCTGAACCCTCTTCTATGTGACTAGATTCCACTCAAAACTGGTGTTTCTTCTTTATTTCAGACCAACTCGCAGGCACTTCGGCATCTTTTCAAACCACCAGTGTAAAAGAGAACAAAAGGATCAGAAAACAAGGTAAGAGTTTCTGGTGAACAATCACAGCAAAAGGAGAATTCTTGATAACTTTCACAAGAACAGAGTGGGCCTGATTGTACGGTCCACATGCAACGTGATTCAACAGTACCACTGTCATCACCTGTCTTCATTACTTTCACTCAGCGTACTGTCTTAACTCACAACAGGGAATAATAGTAAGCAATACAAGGAACTGCTCATTATCCTTAAGAGTAATTGACAAATCCTGATGGAGCTGGTTACACCATTCATACATTTTTCAATCCTGCAATGCTGACCAGACAGAACTAGATAGAAGAGAATGCAGCCCTCGGTCAACCTGTCTTTGTTCAGGGTCTTACAAATAGCAGAAACAATTCTGTGAAGGATTTCCTGAAGTGGGGCTTAGTGGAAAAGAATGAAAAAATGGATGGTTTACAGTCAAGCCCTGATCTAATTCAAGTATGAATTTTTGTCTTCTCACTGACTTCTTGTATTTAGTTTGTTAGAGGTTGGAATAATATCAGACAACATATTAATATAGAAAAAAAGAAAGAAAAATAAATTGAAGTCTTCACCCAGGTGCAATAGCATTATATTTCTATGCTTTCCTCAAATTATCATTCGAATAACTTCAGTATCACAAAGCCACCTACCTTCTGATATTATTGTTACTGTTTTTTTCCTGCTTTGAAAGATATACTTTTTCTACATTTTATGTATTCTCATTACTTAAAGTCCTTCCTTTTGCCAAGAAAATCATTAAAAAGGAAAGTAATTTGCCTGCAACTGAAAACCAACTCTGCCTTTAGCAGCTGTCATTGTCTATTCACTGCTTTCCCATGACCGTATCGCTAACTGCCTGTTTGGAAAGAAACTGTGCTTTTTTTACCCCTCACAATTTAGGATGATGCACATTGCTTCCCAGTGAGGAATAAAAATTATTTCAGCTCATAGTAGTTCTTTTTTTGACTTTACAGGGCCCCTTCTCTGGAGATGGGTTACTATCAGGGCTTTCAGCTGTGATCAGAACAAGCAGATGACTAGCTCAGAATTGTCTCACTACTTACATACATTCACAAGCAGTTGGCAGAAAAACATCTTAAAAATGTACGTGAGGTAAAGCTCGTGTGTTCCTCTTTAGATTTTGAACCAAGACATCCAGTTTGTCCTGTTGTTGGATACAGGAGGCCTTACTGCTATGTACTGCTTGTTTAAAGTGTGGGTAATGAGCATATAGATGTTTGGGCTATGCAGATATTGTGAGCACATCTTCTGCTCTAAAAGAAACAGTAGAATGATATTTACTTTTCTTCAAAATTAACAATGAAGCATGGCCCAGGGCAAAGAACACTGACTGGCACTGAAGAGTCTCTTCCAATATCCACTATTAATTGAACCTCAATAAGCTGACAACTCAATTAGTCACTCTTCTCCTGCTGCAATCCTTTAGCTTGTTTATTCAGAGTCTAATATGTGCACTGCCTCTGCATACAACACTGTGCCATTTCAGATGAAAACCAAAAGGATTAAATTACCACCATGAGACAAAAACCTGGTACCTGCACCCTTGTCTTTGACTTATAATGATGTCAGCTTCCTTCTGCAGAGAAAAGGTCAAGTCTAGAGCAGTCAGCATCACTTTTAAAGTGTTATTTTTAGAAGTGATTTCTGTCTGCATGCTTGAAAACACTAGAATAAGGGATTAAGAGTAATCTCTGAAAATGACAGTAAAAGTTGCATTATCTCTGACAAATCATTTCACCAGTTTATACTTCAGCGTCCATATGCAGGAGAAAATGCTGTAGCTTGAAAATAACGTGAATTTTTCTTCAGTACTTATTTACTGAACCTGTCCTTAAATCACAGAGTCTGTTTCTCTCAAAGGCACAGCCCAAATATGCTGTGAGTACATACTAGTTACAACACTTATAAATCACAAAAACAGAGATAACTAATGTGACCCCTCAGGGCAGGGGGAGACAAACCACTGAAGCACATATAGTACAGGGTTTACTGCTCTTCTCTCTTTATAAATGCAGCTAACTGTGCCGTGTACAGAACTTCATGTTTCCTCCCCACTCCTAGGGCAAGAGTCAGAATTTTTCTCAGTGTGATGTCAGGTTTCCAGAAGCAGCGTTACCCAAACTGCCAGCCTCAAGGACAAGGAGTTAAACAAGAACATAAATGTCACTCTACAGGGAGCTTGTATGTTTTCCAAGCTAGAATTTAAACTGAAATGCTGCAGGAAGCAGACCCCCATCAAGGCCAAAGATTAAAATATAATCACTTCCACACGTGCTCTGTGTATAATATTGCAGTAGTAGCCTGGCATGAAATTACTGCTCAAATGAGATTTCTCAATTAACGAAATAGCTTTTCCTGGCAAGCTAAGCATTACTGTGATCTTTCAGTAGAATCTTTCTTAGCATGTCTAAAATGATACATTATCAAAGTAAATTCCTCATTCATTAATTACCTAGTAATGCATCTTTTTACAGAGTAAGTGAAATGACAGAGAGCAGGCAGTGGAAATACATGGTTTCAAAACTGCACAGCACAAGCAGCTTATACACAAGACTAAGTTTTCACCAAAACCCCTCAGAAACACCAACGCTTATTAGGCAGTCATCAATGGCATGAAGTTCAACACAAGATGCCCCAGGATCTGCACCTGGAGAGGAGCAATGCTGGACGCTGGCAAAGTCTGAGGAACATGTGGCTGGAAAGTAGCTCATCAGGGAGGGACCTGAGGGTGCAAGTGGCAGCACCTCAGTAGGAGCCAGGGGCAGCCAAGGGGAAAACCATATGTTGGGGTGAATTAAGCAGTCAGTGTTTAGAAAGCACTCGGACAGCGCCCTCAATAACATTTTTTAATGTTTGTTTAACCCAGAGGAAGTTAGGCCGTTGGACTCATTGATCTTCAGTGGTCCCTTCCATCTGAACTACTCTGTGTCTTGAGTTATCTCCAGCAACAATCAGGAAATCAATGTTGTGGGATATGGTAATTTATATTCATCATTAATAAATGCATCCCATCTTTTAAGAAGGTTTTTCTGTGACCTCCTCCCACTTTATGGCCAGACTCCAAGAACAAGCAAACACTAGTTTCAGCAGCTGCTGTAAAGGGCACCCTTACAGACTAACTCCTATTATCTGGTGAAGATTCACATCACCTTTTGATGAAAATGCTATGTTTGCTCTCTCCTTATTACCATCCTCCTGCTCACTTCCTCCCAGTGAAGTCTTCTTCAAGCTTGATGTCAGCCCATACAGATACTTTCAGCTCCACTCAGACATCACTTTCTGCTCCTCTAATTCCTCTGTTATTCTTTTTGGAAATTTCTCCTCCTCATGAATATTTCAACATAACTTTTTTTTTTTTCTTCTTTTTGTATGAATTGCTTTTCGTGCATCACATTCATAATAGGAGAGAGTGAAGGCCAGAGTAGCAACCAACATAAATTTATTTTCATATTTTCCATTTTACTAGGAACATCCCCAACAGAACAGAAAACAATCTTATTTTATCAGTGTGTTATTTAAGACAGGAAGCAATGCATCACAAAATAATGCAGGGTGGAAATGTGTAAGTGGGTCCTCATAGACTCCTAAGGCAAAGTTGACTAAGATTCAGCAAATTAAACAGAAAACATTAAAGTTGTTTTGCTGCTGGTCCCTGTGGAGAACAGCTTAACTCCTGTGCAAATTTACTTACTTGATATAGGAATTAGTCTATGCAATACTAGCTACATCATCCTTCTTGCACAGGTGTTACGTTTTATAGACAGGGGACTCTCCTTCCTCATTTCCTTGGTCATTTTCTCATGCAGCTCAGCATCTGTCTGAGTGCCTTCCAGCCAGACACAACTGTAATGGTTCCACTAAATTCACAAAATCTAGCAGCTGCAATTCAGAAACCAGACACACCTTAAGGAAGCAGCTGAGCTAAGTAGAACTGTGAGCAGGTGTTCATTTCAATCTTATCATCAACCTCAGTGCACACATAATCTCATTTTCTTTCTCTAGAAGAGAGGGGGTAGCAAAGGAAGGCAAAAACATCTCTGTATCATTTCTTTGTTGTTGTTACAGTGATAAATCTTCCCAAAGATTAGGAATTATTTTGATGGATTTTTGGAAATAGCTGCTGCTGATCTGCTTTTGCAAAAAGGATGTGTCTTTCAAGTATGAATAGAAATGTAATGGTGGAAGGAGGGAAAGGAATGGTTCCATACCTCTGAATTTTAGAAGTTAATAAAACATGTGATTATATATTCTCAAAGCTGTATTTGACCCAATTCCACTCTGAAATCTCCTCAGTCAAAATGCCCATTGGCATTCATGTACCACTGTAGTGTCAACACAGTGCCTGCAAGGACTAAATATCAGGGATAATCAGCTATCAAGCTCAACTCATCTAATCCCATTAGAATCCTGTGGAACAGGAGTATCAGTAATCTAAGTTGGGCATGAACAGCAGAACCTCCCTGTTGCATGCCTGCTGGAGTGAAATCTGGGGTGTAGGTGAGAACGGGCAGGAAAAAGCAAGTCCTACTACCCTGAAGGAGCACAGAGAAGGAACAACCACTCTGCCATCAGCAACAAAGACAAGAATCTCACAATGGGCTACTCAACATAAAAGAGAAGGATCTTCTTTTACCATGCATTTTTAAGTCTGTTACATTATGCAGGCTGTCCAGATGACTTGTCAGCAGTACTTTGCCTCATCTCCTTTGCAATTAGAAATCCCGAGGGCTGTTAAGTCTGACAGACCACAGATATTTCACAGGAAACAGTACAAATTATTTCAGGAAGCTTACAGGCTGTTTCTGTGATAGGAGAACTCTCAACTGAAGTCTCCATTTTTGAAGGATTTGTAATAAACAGCTACGTGATTTATTAAATTCGCATCACTGACAGAGGCAGAGCAACTTCCTCAGTTACACACTACATAAACAGAAAGCAGTTAATTAATAGGACTTGCATTTTAAACAGGGATGTTAAGCTTCACTAATTCTTTGTGCCAACCCTCATATTGTTATTGCGTCTGCTTAAGCATCAACTCTGTTCCACCTTTTCCCAGAGCCCAAAAATTAAAGCTGTCACCAAGAACATAAGCAATCCAGTGGTAGGCTGATCTTGCCAGACCCTGCCTCTTTCAGCTTAGTGAAATAAAGCCAAAGTAGAGGATTTCTGGACTCAGATGAACTCTGTCCTGCCTATTAAGACAATATATATATTCCCAGTCAACTCCTAATCAGTGATATAATATGTAATAGAGCTCATTGTTTAGGTATCCATCAAAACAGTAGTACTTTGAGCAGATATACTTTTGAGAAGACAGATGGCTCATTCTCAAACCCACATCTTAAGAACAAGACAGTTCACACAGCACTGTGCATAGTGGGGTTAAGAGATTTATAATGTTCATTTAAAATAAAAATGCATATTTTGCTTTCTTTCCCTTTGTCCAATTGTGAACACTCCACTATGTAGTTTTGTGCTGGTGCTTTACTACAAGTCAGTATAGAACCTCCATCTCCAAAGGATGACACAGAACAGAATGAAAAACTCCAGATAAAAATAATAATAATTCTATTCTCAACTGACAATGAAGTTCTCCATCCTAGGTATTCTTTCTATTGGTCTAGAATCAATCATGATCATGACATATGGTTCAACTATTCCCTCTTTATAACAAGTACATTTAGGATAATTCCATTACCATCAATCACTTGGATCCAGTTTTTGTATGGTGATATCACACCCACACCTTCAAAAAAAAAAAAAATATATATTTTTCAATTTTGGAAAAAAAATTTATTGCTATAGAAGTACCTTGCTTCTCTAGAAATTTATGCGTAGAGGGATGAGTGCTGCACTAACATCAGCCTGGAATTTGATTAATAATACAAAAAAGCAGCTTTCTTCATCACACAGCAGTGTACCCCATAAATTAACCAAGGCTGCATTATCATATTCATTATAGCCTGAAAAATATAATAGAGAGACTAGCAACAGAGATGAAAAACGCGACATCAGAAGTTTCATTCCAGCACAGGTGGAAGAAATATTTATTACCATTAGCTTATGTTACTACTAGGTTCCTTAAATTAATGCAGAGCAAATATACCTTTCTGGCTTTGACACTGAACAGAAAAGTATGCCAAAGGATTTGGCATAATTCAGATTTGACGTAAAACAGATTTTTATGCTGAAGGCTGCAGAGTTTTGGGTTAGATAAAGTCTTTTCCCACTACTCAAGTGCAGTGAGGATAGGGGATCATGAGAAAATTTCACAAACTTGCCTCCACTCTCTTCATCTAAACCAATTCATTAGTTATTTCTTCTAAATTTTTAATAGTTTGACAAATAAATTAAACGTGCAGTTAAACTCCTCCCTTCCAAGAAAATTTCAATACAAGTCCTGTGAACACTCACTACTTTTTCTCAATGCCTGCAGTTTATCTCAGCACTCAGGAGAGCTATGCAGTGCTAACATGAAAGACTAAATCTTTTTCTCAGTTTATTACCATTAATTAGTTTCTTATATTTTACATAGGACAACTGATATAAAAGTCTCTATAGCGAGTTTGTACTACAGGAAGAAGAGGGGTAGAAAATTTACCTACTCTTCAATTGAAAAAACAAACTAGCACAAAATAACACAAGCAGAAGCACTTAAACCAGGGAAGAACACTATTACAAGAGCAGCAACATTTGAAGTCAGCCCTTCAGAATTCAGATCATAAGCCTAAAGAATACAAAGGAATATTTCATACAGCAAATTAGTCTACAAGATTGCCTTACAAAATGTAAGAAGACAGACTTCCAGATGATAGTCAGATGCCGCTATATTTATGATAAAAATGTTCTGCTAATTTGTGTTACCTGTAACAAGCTTGAAGGTTGAAAATCATGCAAATGTAAGAACTTTTCAGGGTGCCCTCAAGACAACAATTACTTTTGTGAAAAGCTTCTGTACTTAGTTACCAGATGCACTAAAGTGAAAAAAAGAGACTGCTTTTAAAAATTTTTTAAGTCTATGGAATGTTCTTCAAGCACTGAATCTGAAAAAGGTGGGGAAGTTACATAGGCAACAGTATCAGCCCTAGTTTTCCCTTCCATCCTTGCTCCTATTCCACCTTCAAGCTTCACAGCTCAAGGAAATCTAGCAAGCCCAAAGCTTGAAACAACATTTTGCCAAATCACTGTTTTCTTGTTCCCCTAACAACATAACCTGCATGTGGCTCCCTGAGGCACCCAAAACTGCAAAATATGGCCCAGAGATCTTTGCATAATAAGGGCACGAGGGAAAAGAGTGTTGTTTTTTTTTCTTTTTTTTTTTCAGAAAAAATCCATTAATTAAAGAGAAGGATAAGAAGGCAGTTGTAGGAAAAAATGAGATTGATAGACAAAGAATTAGTTATGAGGAGGTTAGTGGCAAAGGTTGCATAAAGGCTTTTTTATTGACATCTAAAGTAAAATTGGCGAGTGAAAGGAATAGCAAATTACAACTGTCTAATTAGTTAAGAATTACTGGATCTCTTTAGTCACTATTGGGTAATTTAAGTTCAGTTCAGTATCCAGATTACAACATTGCTAAGGAGGAGACAGAGCTTGATGGTCTTACTTCATTCACACTTGAAACTGAATGACAGCAGGGACTGATATAAACCTTCTCTCACAGATTAAAATTTGTATGATTGAAATAATATAGCTGCCCTAAAATGATAATTTGTTTTAATTTCTAAAAGAAGGAATTCCAAAATTGAAGAGATAGGGTTTTTTGTGTGTGTGTTATTTATAAGAAAAAAAGCAAAACATTTTCAAGTTTGAGATACTTCAGGATCATTAACAAAATTAATATGCTTAAGTGCTTTTTCTTTCTAAGAAAAATACTTCTGGTCAGCAACTCTTCCTCAACTACCCTTGAACTGTAAACAATTTAGTCTTCATGTTTTATTCAAAGACTATTGTATAGCTTCACAACTAAAAGCTTATGAAAAATGTTTGCATCTCAGACCTTTGGATGTCAGAAATGCAATCCTCCACAGGGAATCACCAATTAGAGGGTGGTACCCACACCGGATGCTAATAAGCCCATTACCGTTTCATAACTTAATGAGCGATCGGTAGAGAAGTAGAAAACGGCTAACAAAATCTGTGAAGCATAGAGTGGTGAAACAGTAAATAATTATAATGAGAGGTCAGTCACACTGCCATCTGAATCTCCCAGAGAGCATGATGCAGCTCTCTATAGGTCAGGCGGGAGCCCCAGCCTGCACCCTCAGCCTCTCATTAGGCTCTGTAATTCCTACTCGGCACAGACTAATGCAACTGAAGTGGCACACCATGCCCTCAGCCAGAAGGCTGTGAAGGGCTGGATGTTCTCATAGCTCCTGCTTGTTAAAAGGGGGGTTTTAACACTGACAAACTTAAAGAAATCTTTTTGAAAACACACCACAGCCTACAGACAAAGGGAATCCCACAAAGCTATGGACCACTCAGCACAAAATTATGGCCAGAGGGACAGTGAATTCTGGGATGTGTGAGCAGAAACATAAGATTGCACATAAGAGCAAGGATGCAGTTTAACCTCAGAGTGAAGTAATGGTGAAGTGAAATCAAAAGCATCTTAGCAAGCTTTCCTGAATACTAAAGAAACATGAAGTTATTACATAATAGAGCCACAAGAAGGGTTAAGCAGCAAAGAAGAGAGAGAGAGGTTCAAACTTCCCCTTCCCTAAAAGCAGAATCACTTCTAAGAAAGGAGTGAATACAGAGGAAAACACCAGCTCACAAAAGTAAGGGAGGTGAGGCGGGGAAATGCTAGGTGCAAAAGGCATTACCTGGCAAATAAACTAAGAGCCAAAAAGTGGAGCACTAAAACAGATGCAAGGAAAGCATTATAGTAGCATTAGTGACTGCCTGTGGGCAGAAACCTCATCAGGAAAGTGGTTGGATGCTGCTTTGCCAAAGCTGTGCATGGGCTGGTGCTCCTCTAATCAATGTGCTTTAGTCCAAGCATTTCCAACCCACAGTGCCACACGTGGCCTAGCACAGTATGCACTACAGCCCATCTCCTTCCACCATGCCATCATGACAGTGGCTCTGCACCTTCAAATAGAAAGGCCTGAGAGCACATCCATCCAGTGGCATCCTATTAATCCTACTGAGTTGAAACCAGGATACGGGAAGGGAAGAGTGCAGTGCCAAATCAAGTTATGGCAAATAATTTTATACATTTTGATACTTTGGCTAAAAAAAGGTCTGTGAACAGTGAAAAGTATGCAGCTGTGTTTTCCATTCTGATAGAGGAATATGAAAACTGATTTCAAAACTTCTAAAAAAAATCATTTTTTGGGTTTGTGACAGTATTTTCAGTCAACGTAAATTACTGGTATATAATCAAAAGGAATGTGTAGAGTTTTAATCAGACGTTTAGCTCAAAAATTTGATTATATCTCTTTACCTTCATAAGCATGAACAAAAAACATTCCTCAGATCACAACTGCACCTTATTCATGTCATTGGTTTTTGACAGTACAAACATTTAGGAACAGTTATTTTCAAAGATGCAATACAAAAAAGTAAAATTTCATCCAAAATCTCTGATGAACACCTTGAGACCTCAATAATTGAATAAACCTCAAGAATTGGAGCCATTACTATCAAAACAGAGATTAATACATTCACAAAAGCAAGTTCAAATATCCCATTACTTCTGTGTTTTTGTTACTCTTTATTTTAATGTAATAAAAACATTAAAGATTAAGAGGTTTTTTTTAACATATATACATTAACTGTATTTTAACTGTAGTAACTGTATTTTATGAGAGCTGCTCTGAAAATAATGCCTCCTGTTTTATTAAATTGGCCCACAATGTCAGAGGCGGATGTTGGTGATACAGCAGCAGAGGCTGAACTTTCCCACCTACATTCTGTTACATTTGGTTGCTGTGTGACACATGGCAGCAGAGGGGAAGTCTGACAGAATGACAGCTGACATGGAAGTGCATATGAAGCAAAGGTGTGGAATTGAATTCCTTGATGTGGAAAAAATGGCCCCCATTGACATTCATCAACACTTTCTGAATGTTTATGATGACCAAACAGCAGATGTAAGCACAGTGAGGTGGTGGAGTGTTTCAGCAGTAATGACAGTGGGTCACCTCCACTGTTGCAAACTTTTTATGAGCATGGCATGCAGACTCTTGTTTATTGCTGGTGAAAATGCATAGCTAGAATGGTGGCTGCATTGAAAAACAGCGATTTGTAGGTGAGAATTTGTACTTTAGAGTACAGTTATGGTCTTTGCATCAGTTGTAGTTCCCACGGAAATAAATAGGAGGCATTAGTTCTGAAGAGACCTTTTTGTACATGGCGCAAGAAAATTGCTGTTCACTCAATGCAACCCAGACAAGCCAGAAAGGTTGAAGTTATGACTAAAGCATGGATGTCCAGTTTTGCTAAATCTTATGATAAGGTAGTAGGCTCACTATAGAACAGTTTAAAAAGAGAAAGAAAAGGTAGAAGAGTCACCAGGACCTCCTTCTGCTATAGGACTTTGCTACTGTATGAAAATGTCTGTTGATTAAATCCACAGATGGCAACCTTCTAAAGATATTTATATAGATAGATGATATATATCATATAGGGACAATTATCCTTTTACTTTCTGTAACAGAAGTAGTTACACTACTATTGATAACATCTCTCTGAAATTACTCAGCTGAATCAATTCCATGTATAGTACACTATTTTCACCTCTGGACTCTGCAAACAATTCTGTCTTAAAGTTGCATATAAATGCATGCATTTCCTGCATGTGAGAATTAAATTTTCACAATAAGTATGTAAAAATACCAGATCTAATCTTGCAAGGTATAATCCTTCTCCTTGTTTCTCGTGAATGCAATTAAAAATCAAAACATTATCACACAATGTTTCAAAGTTTATGCTAGTTCAACCAGAATCAGAACTAAGAGCTGTAATGCAACGTACAAAGTGCACAATGCAAGCACATATGATAATTCTTCCTCCTGTTTTTTCCACATCACCTAAATTACAGTTAAATATAATTCTTGTCACTGAGGAAGACTTTTGGCAAATTATTCGCTGATGTATCGCAAACCAAAAAGAACACAATCAGATATTCAAGAATTGTTGCAGTCCTTTTTCCCGTTCTTTGATATATTGAATAGCATTCCTAGGTTAAATGCAAACATGACATGCAGAAATTTATAAAAGAAATTACTGCTAAAGTTAGTGTAAGTTTCCATGAACATATTATTAAAATTTTAACAAACTGAGATTATACAATTTTTCAGAGTGCACAGTAGAAATGCATCCATAAAAGCATTAAAATGGCATTAATATTTCTTCTGTCTCATGAATCTTACAAATGAGGGAAAACACATTAAGAAAAAAGACTCCCAGTAGGCAAAGATTACTTGAATTTCACTGAGTTGAAAGGCATCAGGAGTTGCAGGCTTCAAGCATAATGTAATTCTCCTCCCTGAAAAAATTGCTTATAATTCATTCATAGGTTGAACATTTAAGGGTTAATAAAATAAAGACCTAAGTAGGAATAGTGGGATCTATTTCTTTCAGTGTGACCGCAACAAAAACCCCTTAGTGATGTTTCAAAACCCAGTGCTGCCCTGCTGCACTGATCTTTCCATTATGCTAGAATGCCAGTTCCTAAAATATGAGCTCCCACCAAAAGTCCAGAAGACTCAATTTCTCATGAAAATTTTAAAAGGCAAGACTTGCAATATCATTTTGCCTGATCCTGAATAGACTACTTTTTTTGTTGCTGCTCCCCCCCCAACACACACACACAACTGTATTTTGAAAGGTTGTAAGGTAACTGATTTTTTTGTTTTTCTTTTGATTGTACAGTATTACAGCCACATTTACTTCACACTGTGAGGAAAAGAATTTAACAAGTAATTTTGCACTTGGTAGTTCTATTCTGCTTCTAAAGAGAACTCTACCACTCAGTGAGACTTCAGTTCCTTCTGAGAAAAAAAAAAAATAAAGCCACTTTTTTCATATGTAATATGAATGATTCCAACTCACTACCTTACTAAAAATATTAGCTTTGCCATAATCCAGGTTCTCTGTTACATAATAGAGATTTATTACAAAGCTTTTGCAAACTGCTCACCAACTTTCTACCCACTTACCGTGCATTTGATTTAGTTCCTAGGGTTGCAAAGAAAGAACAGTTGGTGTTGGTTGGTGTAATTTCTGGTTAAAGCTTTGCAATGATAATCAACAAACAGGAATTTGAAGCAAAAATGCCATAGTTACATCAAATTAAGCACTATCCCTAAAGTTGAAAAGTGGTGATTTCCTAGTACAAAGTAAGTGTGAGAAAATATTTATTCCAGAGAAGAGGGATGCAGGAAGAGATTATGCCCTTTCCAATGTAGTACCAGCTCTAACTAAGCATCACAGGAAAAAAAAAAAAGAAATAATAGAAATATTGCATTAGCTCTGGCACAGCAGTGTGGGACAGACAGTGAAAAGCAGAACATCTTAGAAATCTTAGAAAAAGTAAAGGCAGGTCCCTATTGAAAGCAACCAGTAATTTCTGAGTGTGCCCTTCAGGATTTTTTTCTATTTAGCCTTTGCTCTCACAGCTGTAGTAGTGAAACTGAATACCACATGATATAGTTCAAAGCTAACAGAGCACTGCTAATCCACTGACTTAATAAAAAATTCCAAAAACACAGTCACAGTTCAACTTACATCAAAACAGTAGACTTCCTCACTGGTGGATGTCAACTCAATGAAGGAATGGACAAGAATGGTGGAGTTACATTCTACTACCTGTCTCTTTGACTATCCATACAAACTTGCAGGGAACAGAAGCAAGCAAACAAACAAACAAAATAAAACACCAAAAAAACATGCAACATCACTCAGCCCTAACCTTTAAACAAAATAATCTTCCATAACAGTATTCTCCCTCTCACAGATGTTACAGACCTGTTCTTCCAAGCCAAAATCCTCTTTCCTGTCTGCAGCTAGGTTTTCAGTCACAGATGCAAGTATTGTCTGCTAAGGGCATCCACAGGAGGAAGCCTATCCCAGAATTTGAATCAACACACTGGTATCTGGAGGATCCATGCTCAGTCCAGTCAGAGTCAAACCTGTTTGGCCGCTGATGTTCTCTTGAGGGAAGGCATAAAACTACTGAAAATACCCAGAACTAAAAAGCTTGAGAGGCAAAAAAGCTATTATTCTCCTGGAAAAAGAAGCTATCAAAATAAATAAAGGAAATTCTTATAAAATAATTTGCACAAGTCATTTGAAAGAAGATAACTAGTAAACCAACTATACCTGTGCTCACAAATGTTGCAATTCAGCCTGACAGGGAATGCCAGAAGTTCTGAAATTGTCTTTTAAGGTGAGATCTGTTGCAAGTTTTGCATTCTAAAAGAAAGTTCACAGATGTACTTTGTTAATAACTTCATTACAGCACACCTGAGTAGAATAATTAACAGCCTCTCTAGTCTCCCTCAGCTATATTAGTAATCATCAGTGAAAAAAAAAGTCATCTCACATCAAAGAGATAACAGACTTTTCCCTCAAGAGAATACCATTAATACCCAGCAACTGATGATGGGGTATGCATTGTGCAGGATGATGTCCTTGGAATGTGTAAATGCACATCTGCTGTGGAAAATTTTTGTTATTGTTTAACAATGCTAAACATTCAGCAAAATGCAAACAAGATATTGTTGTGCTTTGCCTATTTATTTTTCAGACAAGCAAAAGAGGAATTTCAAGCAAACAATAACTTGTGTCCACTATTATCTATCATCCCTGTTGATTCTATAGATCAATTTCTATCTAAACAAAAAATGACCTAGCTACTCATAATTTATATATCTAGGGAAAAAGAAAGCATTAAAAAAAAAAAAAAAGGTGCATTTGCCTGTGGTGCTAAGTAAGCCACATTATACTGACAGTTTAAACATTGTATTTTCTTTTTTCTTTTTTTTNTTTTTTTTTTTTTTTTTTTTTTGTTTTTTTTTTTTTTCATGAAAAAGCCTTTCATGTCTACCTGGTTTGGGAATTACATTCTACCCCTTGAACTTCCCTGCTGTTAGGTAACCTGTGGAAGAAACCAGTTGTTGGATAATTTCTGTCCACATATGGCCTTAAAGCAGTCAAAATAAATTTGTCTTCTCCAAATAAGGGGATTCCAAATTTTGGGAGGGGAATTGAGAATATAGGCTTGTTTGCACTACATCAGATGCAGTCCATTTTTGCATCAGTATTCAGACATATTTGCATTTATGTCATGTGAATCAGCTAAATGATGCTCCAGCTTGCATTGTGGTTTATTTTTCAAACCTGTTCACGGAAATTCAGCTTCTCATCACCACCCCTTTTCTCAATAGGGCAGTAGTACTAACGAAGAGCAGAAACAGCCTCATAAGCTCTTTTGCTGACTCTAGAACCTCCAGCCCCTGGAACACCTCTGCCAGGTTCCACCATCCACTGAAGGATGGAGCTCAGGTCCAGGATGGGTCAGAGCGCAGCACCATCCTGCTCTCTGCTGTTGTGTGGCACTGGGATACCTGGAGAAGATGCTGAGCGCTCAAACATGACTATGGAATCACAGAGCCAGTGGGCTGAGGTTGAGGAGAGAAAATATACTTTAAGTTGTTGCATAAAAATAAGAAAATGGAGTGATTTGGGAAGAAAGTTATTTTTCTACTTTGTTCAGGGAACAGTAGCATTAATCAGTGATGGTGCTAAATGATCAAGAAAGCCAGTATTTTATCATGTTATTGTCAGAGCAATACAAAGACATGCCACTGTCACAAGATATGACGTCCACTAAAATAGCACAGTAAATGCTGTTATAAAGACACTGAGTAAATGCTAAACCATATCAGTTCCTCAGAAAATGGCTCGTTTGTGTAGGTTTCCATGCTTTGGGAGAGTTTCTAATGTTTCAGAAAATCTACTTCCAACTCAGTCTTTGTAATTATTCTTGTCATGTTCTTGTATTTGTTTTTTTTTTTTAATGCAAGCCTACTAAAACATCCCACTTTACTTACTGAACACTGCTGAAATCACTATGGTCCTAAATATCTTATATTACGTCAGCTTCTGTTGCTGCAGACTAATGTTGAAGCATGATGACCCAACAGCAGTACTGGGTAGAAAGGGAAGGCTGACAAAAAACGAGAACTGCTTTTTGCTGCACAGCAGTTGAATGCAAGAAGTGACAGTCAGCATAGTATATACTTACAGGGATTTTGCCCTTCCATTTCAGATTACCACCAATTTACAATTCAGTCTGAAGTAGACATTATCTGAGAAATGAGGACTCTATTTACTAGCCTGGGTACTGAGATGAAACTTCATCTTCCAAGCCAGTAGGAATGTGTTTTTTCTGCTGATAATGTGGAGCCTCAACTTTATGTTCTAGAAGCAAGTCACCTCCCATTTAAACCTAAACATGAAGAAATGCTTCCCACTATTGCAAACAGACCAATTGTGTGGTGCTCTGCTTTAAAGATGTCTAGCCTGTAAGCAGAAAATATTCACCTTGTATTCAAATGCAGAAATCTAATAATTAGCACACTTTTTAATAGGCAGACACAAAAACAAGTGCCCTATCTGTTAATTAAGCTTTTAATGAAGCATGTGAGAATGTCAAATAAGCCATTAGAAATTATCATACACTTATACTCATCTTCTGAATTTAGCACTTTGTCATCCTACTGAAGAATCCAACACAGCTGTTGAGCAGCTTCCTAAATTGGTTTTGCTAG
This sequence comes from Odontophorus gujanensis, assembly GCA_013399175.1. Lineage (NCBI taxonomy): Eukaryota > Metazoa > Chordata > Aves > Galliformes > Odontophoridae > Odontophorus > Odontophorus gujanensis. The sequence goes on from VXAB01012079.1 coordinate 227,918, forward strand.
GATGGCTGCTCTTTTGGACTTCACCTGTGCTTGCTAAAGGAGATTATCAGGTTAATTGAGTCTAAAATAGTGTTTAACTCTCAAAGCAAACACCTCAGTTGATGTATGGTTAGCAGAAAGCAAACATGCATGAAAGGGGACATTTTTAGGACATTTCCCTCTCAATCTAAGGGGATGAAGGCTATTAAATATCAAGTCTGTCTCCTTTTTTATAAAACCAATAGAGAACCAAATCACTGCACATACACCTCAACTTTTTCCTTTCCTTGTGTTTTGGTTTCAACTAATCTCCCTTGATCCCCACTGTAACATGCTACAGGAATGCAAAATTATATTTTTAGTGAGCAAGTTATGTGGAAAAATATAAATTCATGAGGTAGAGAAAGGGGAACAAGTTGTCACTAGTCCCCAGTATTTTGAAAAACAGGGTCATCAGTTTAGAATTCAGTAAATTCCTAAACATTCCAAGAAATGGCAAGGTGCAAGTAATTGTCCCATTTTAAAAATATTTTACAATACATAGAAGAAAATTTTCAAGTAAACATAGTAAAAATAATCTGGACTTTTTAATACATATTTCTAAAGCTATTATTTATTTTAAATTTAGGACACCATAACATTTAGAAGAATGAAAGTACAATTGTGCGATGTGATCCACAAATGCACAATTATATACAGGGTAAATTAAGTAGAAATAACCAGAATTACTAAAAAGGTGCATGGTTAGAAAATATTAAGCTTTGACAAAAATACCTACTTCAGCACAGTAATAGTTTTAAAACACCATACATAACATCAGACAAGAATGTGACTGGATATAAAAATTAGCAATACAGTAAAAATGGAGCAATTCTGGAGGGAATGCAGCAGGGCGCATCTTAGTTTCAAAATTAAATTATTCAACCCCTTGCAATTATTGCTATTCCCCATTTTCCTCCTACAAACTCACATAATGTGTTTGGTGGATTTAAAGACTGAGAAACTAAGAAAAATTTATATTTCCCCTTTTAACTCTTCTAAGGCATAAAAATATGAGTGCCAATTTCTCTCTTGCTAAATGGTCATAGAGCAGCCAGTAAGAGTTTTTATTGTACTCTGAATTAAACAATCTCAGAAGCGACATATATCTAAAATCAAGCTCTAGTACATTATATATAGAAGTGATCTGATGAGTTGATGATAATGTAAAATAAATAAATAAATTCTTGCCAAGGTAACATGAAAGGTTGGGGTGAGGGAAGGAGGATGAAGTTTTTATTATTATTATTTATTTATTTTAATCACTATTGTTGGCTATAGTAACTCAGGATAACCCAACCAACCAAGAAAAAAAAAGTAAAAATAAAATAGAACAACCCCTCTCCATTCCTTCCCACTCCCAAATCTTGCTTTTAAAGCTTGTACTTGAAAAGCTGATGCATGATTTCTGTTGCATGCCTTGTTACAAGTATTACCTAGTTTAAAAGATCCTTGCAAATAGCAAGGATCAAAGACACAGAAAGGGTAAGACAACATAGTAGACTGATATAAAGCAGAGAATTTTGCTGGGCTACACTGTGGGGAGACACTTTTCAGAATGCCATGCAATTCAAAATTCAAGGAGACAGAAGTCTAAAGATAAATGTTTCTGGCATCCGTTATAATATTTTGTAGCAGCTCTCTTTAATTAAAATATAAATTACTTCATTACTAAAACTGGGAATACCTGAAGTATTTAGTAAGCCTCTCAACAGAATAAGAAGCATAAAACAGAAACCAATTACAAGAACTTTGGAAGCACACATTGCTCTAAATAGTGGATTACGTTTGTTTGATTTAGATGTGCACAAATTAAGTGCCTAAGGAAAGAAGACAAAGAAGAAAGTTGATCCTTGAAAAGCGAGCTCTTTTTCTTTTGCTTATTCATTCTCAATCAACTACCCAAAAAGCAAAGATCATTGACCCTTTTCAGATGTGGTGCTTTAGTGTAATTTCTTTTTCTATTTGCATGTAGATAACATAGTTTCTGTAGGAAGAGCAGGACTCAAGAGGAAATAAGTGATCAAGTAACAGTGGCTGAAGCTGGAGGAAGGGTTTCTGAAGTTTTTACCTTACAAATACTCAGTTACATCAAAGCAGCAGTCCTTCACACTCACTTAAGTGGTTCAATACACCTATTGCATTTACAGCAACAAGATTTTCCAAGTATTTCTCCTAGCAACCAGCCAGACTTCTGTTTCCAGACTATCTTGCAATCATGTTCTCAACACCTAGCCTCAGAACAAAGCTGCCATCTCTATGTTTAATAGCTAAATGCCTGGTTGGTCTGAGGCTTTAGTAAAAGCTATGTCATGAGTGATACTCAATGAAAGCATGCATATAAAGGAAGTATTCTTCATTTTCCATTTTTAATATACCAGACAGCTTAGAATCAGTAGATTTCAGTGATTTTATGTCAGTTCTGAACTGTAAAGCTGAAGAGTAATAGAAAACAACTGTTTGCTAAAACAAGAACCAAAATTTTCTCCATTGTAATTAACTGAAAAGAATGGTACTGCCACTACCCTGTGTTCATTCCCCACTCCCCCAGCCTATTTCTGCCTTCTTCATACGTCTTAAGTTACCAAAATACAGGTAGTGTACCTACTTTTACAACCTCAGAAGATCACTGGAAGTCTCAGGAGAAAACCGTTTCTTCTGAAAACTTTGAGACAGATTTCTTGATCAAAGAAACTGGTACATGAAAGCTCATGTGAGCCCCGGACCTTTTGAGAAGAACACGTGCGCACACTCCCTTCATCACCAGCACACTGAAACTTCAGCCTGGTACAATCCCAATCTGAATGTCTGTGTCTGTATTACCTGTCAGAAAATCTGAAGCAAACAAGCCATAATGACAACTGTAGGACTTAGTCCAATCGAACAAATTTATAAACAACAAAAATATCTTTTAGCTGATATTAGAATCCAGACTTAGTGTGTACTTGAGCTATTACACTGGCTTTGTGACCTATAGAATGGCTCATTCCAGCTCACAGCAATACAATGATTTTAAAAGGTAAACCTAATAAATGAATCTATTCCACAGTTTATGTATGATTCAGACCTATTGGGTACATGACTATAAAACTGTATGCCAAACCTGTATATACATTAACAAGGAAAAAGAAGAATGGAAAAGATATAAAATAAGTTAGGGAGGAGTATTTTTAAACCAGTTTTGGAAAAAAACCAGCTCTTGTTATGCTGAGGTAACCTGAATGCCATTCTTTCAAATTATATAATTCTGTGTTACTCAAAAATTGACCTTTTCAGCATTCTTTATGGGACTTGGACATTCAGACCCTCTCCCCAAAGAGAGGAAAGACCCCTTCCCCAAAGAAAAGATGACACTCAACAAGTATAAAATGAGCAGATCTGTTCAGCGTCTTTAATTGCAACTTTATGCACTATAACAAAACAAAAAACACTGTTCTGAACAATATTCATATAATTACGCATATTGCAGAGCAAGGATTAAAGTCTGCAAGAAATGTGGTACTCACTCTGAAAGCAGTCTGCCAAAAAGCTTCAGAAGAACTTTTACTGCTATGAGACCATAATACCCAACACACAAGTTTTCAATTCCTACGGGGCAAATAAGATATTCTCTGATGTCTAAGGACTAAGGATACATTTCTTTGGAATAATAAGGTAAAAGTCAAGGAGAAAAGGAATTATCACATTAAGTGTTCCTCCCTTTGGAAATGAGGACCGAACAACATGTAGTATTTTAACTTTATCTGACTACCAGCATGTTATCTAGTTCAATATTTAACATTGAAATGCACATTAATGATAAATGTAACATTTTATTCTCTTAAAAAAGAAAGAAAAACAAACCCACAAAAACAAACAAACAAAAAAAACAACCACAACCAATCCTTTCTTCTGTGCTTATCCACATCAAAATTTAGTCCTGATTTTAGGTTTCTTAGCAAAGCTGAATCTTATTATTCATTTCAGTTTTCTGCCTCATGTGGTTTCTTATTTTCATTCTGACAGTTGATCTTTCAGCTGTGTATAGTTCTTTAAATTAAACAAATTTATTTTTACTAGACCTTTCAGATCACCACATCTTATTAAACATAAGCAAGCCATGTTGTAGTCTGGAGCAAAAAATAATAAATCGCTACAAACCTTCACATTCTGGGAATTTTATATATTTCTTCCTTCTATCTATCTTTCCTGCCTTCTCAGATGGAATATATAGTATACCCACAAGTGTTTGGTTAGCAACCAGAATACACTAATCAGTCTAACATCACAGAATAATTCAAATCTAAATTCCCCAGCAATTCCCATCCCACAGTCACGAATCATTTCCAAGAGACCAAACTGAATTGCATGGTTAAGTTAAAAATAATAATAATAATAAAAGATAAAAAAGATCCCAGGATGTCATTTTTCAAAGGCCGTTTTTGTTTTCCTTCAGTTCTTTGTTTCCATACATTTGTTCCTAGCTAAAACCATTAGATAGTACTGTAAATTTGTTAGACATTATTTTGTTTGCCATCAGTTAGCCCTACAGTCAAATCAATGTTTTCCTCGCAGACTAAATAACTTCAGTTCTGTCCAACTAGGAACTCCTCATTCATCTAAACATCACAGGTAGACATAATTAAACATAAGAACTGCCTTGACCATTTATTTCTTACAGATTAATTCTCAAAGTATTTAAAATCCTATTTTTTAGCAAAAAAAGTTACAGAAAGAGTCTAGACATACTATGTATTATCTGTCCTGCTTGCTTTCACAGTTTTGTCTGCAGAGCAGTTTCCATGTGTTGTATATATGACACAAAACTGCGTTCACAATTTCAGCCCAAAACATCAATCAATGAAAATTGTTCCTTCCCTTTCAGAAACACAAGAAATACCATTCATTCATGTCTAGCTGTGAGAAACCAGTCTGCTTGTTTTAATTTCCAAGTCAAATATTATTCAAGAAATCAAATCGAACTTCAGAAATAAACACATAAGAAAGAAACTGTAATTGCTGCTGGGAATTTTACAGTATTTCTTATGCATGCATATTATTTGAGTGAGAAACACAATATCTCTTGCCATTACCAAATTATTTATACTGATCAATACTTTAGGCAAAGAGCAACTATGTTTCCCTACCAATTAAAAACAGAAACTCTAGTTTTGAATTACTCGGCTCAAGCACAAACAAACAAACAAAAGAAAAGATACCAAACTTTATATTCTAGTTACGTATTTAATAAGTAAATCTCATTTGAATTCAATACTACTGATATTCAGTTTGTACACACATAAGAGTGTATTCAGTCTCCTGCATGCTCATAGCTGTTCTTACCTTCTATTCCAAAGCCAGAATTAAAAGTGAACAAAGAAAATGTCTTCACTGGCTACTCATGAAACTAAATGAACTTCATAAAAAAGGTTGTTGATTTAAGAAGTCTGGAGCACACCTATATCATGAATTAACCTTTTAAAATAAGACAACTTCTTTTAACACAGGCTACTGCAAATTATGTGTCAGAGCATATGTCCATATCCTTTACATGAAATTGAATCCCCTGGAGTCAACTGCTTCCTTGTATTTCACATCCTATTCCAGAGCCCCTGTCCTTGAAAGTCCAAGAGAACTGCCATCACTGCATCAATGCCCTCAAGGCAACAAAGATTTATTATCTACACCCAAAATGTCCCATTCATCAGGTGCTATTAGTATTTCAAATATACTATGTGTGGCAGATGAACAGAGATGTCCTTTTAAATGCCTTTCCTTATCTAATACTAAACACCTTTTCTGTTTGACAATGAGGTAGTTAGTATGAAGAACTCCAGTAAAGATGAATGCATGAGGCAGAGTCCTACCTGCCTTATTTATAATGATATTAGGAGTATTTCTTGATGCATTTATAACTATTTACTATTAAGTTCAATTCTTCTTGCTCAAGCAAGTAGCAACATTAAATTAAAAAAAAAAAACAAAAAAACACTTCCAATATTTTTAAATATGATGATGAAATTTTCCTTTCATGCCATCTCCTGAAAGTACTAAAGGAGCATCTCTCTACATTCACAGCTAATAACTACTGCTCACCATCACACCAAGTCTGATACCCTGCTCTTCCTTCGTAGAGCTACTGATCTCCAGGCCTTATCAAAAAATAATAATAATAATTAAAAAAAAGTCCATTGATGGCCTTCAAGAGAAAATGAAGCTGTGGAATGCTGTAATACAATGGAAAGCATAGTAATGGTAGAGGAATAGCAAAGGCCTAGGCTGCAACAAATAAGAATATGCCCAAATACAGCAGCCATAGACACAGAAAGAAAGCAAAATAAAACAAAAAAAAATATATCCGCTCACCCTTAGAAGGCTTCCAGTAGGCAGGGATCTCTCTCTACCAAGATAACCTTGCCTTCACTGTCAGTTCTTAGATAAGGTCTGGGAAGGGGTGAATCCTGTCTCCACCCCTTCCAGTCACTCAGATACATTGAACCCCTGGTTTGGGTATGCCTTCCCACCAGGTGCTCAATCACTGTTTCAAGCCATGATTTAACATTTCTGTTACAAGCTGTTTTCTCGCAAAAGATCACTCAAGAGAAATACAGAGTCAAGAAATCTGCTTATCATCTCAAGAAAGTTCAATATCTCAAGGATCAGAAAAAGCATTGCAAGCTGGATAGGAGCTAATTCAGAAAAGAAAAGCACATGTATGATAGAATCTTTTTTTTTTCCATCTGTTCACAATCTCAAGGATACAAAAAGACAGCAAGAGGTATCAAATGACAATTAATTCTCTCTTTAAAAACATCAGGAAAGTGCTGTCATCTTCAGCAATTAAATCTGGTTCTATATCACCTATTCTAGCAGGAATAAATAAGAAAATTAATAGCAGCATTTGTATCATAATGTATTGTGTTACCAGACTGGCATAAATCCAAACAGACATTCAATAAAACTTTTTAATAGCTGCGATTTTTAAATAAATAATAAAACAGAACTGTAAATCCTTTACAGTAATAAACTAAAATTTGAAAAAAGACTGGTTTAAACATATGCTTTCCAATTTAGCTTGGAAGGGAATTAGAAATAAATGCAAGCAGATCTTTTGAAGATATTTTGGTATTAATAAAAATTTATAAAGCGCTTCTCAATAAATGTAAGCCCATCACTACAGAATATAAACAGTGTACTCCTCATAGTGGCACTTGTAGACTTAAGAATACAAATTCCCTGGTGGGAGTTCAGTTTATTAAGTTCTAAAAGTAGGAAAAAAACCAAGAAATAAGATTAACTGAAGCATGACAATATCGCTACTGCCAGCAATCACTCATCACTTGCTTGATACCAGTGGGCAGGAAGAGGTAACCAAGAGAAAAAGGATGTTATAATACAGAGGCAATATTTTAGTTCTTGTTCTTGTATAATAGTCACCCTTTATTTCTAATTTTGCTGCATCATTCAAATTGTTCACTACTACAGCCCTTTTACGTGACTTCTACAAAGCATGACGTGATTTTTCAAGGGGATATATTTTCTTTTTGGGGCCGGAAAACAATAATTTAGTAGACTTTTTGATTTTCATTACAAGGTAATATATTCTGCATGGCTGAAACATATAAACAATTGTAGAATTTTACAAATTCAAAAATATTCTCATTAGAAATAAAATATTACTAAAAGGTACTAGTATATTTGTTATTAGACTGGTTTATAAGGCATAAAATTAGAAATATATATTTAGATGTACCTTATATTCTGTAATCTGGAATTAATTCAGACCGTTTACATCTAGGTTTCCCTCCTCTACTCTTCGCAGATAATGATTTCACAAGGCCAGCTTCCAGCTGAGGACCAAAAAGAAATTCAAGTAAGAAATGTCACTGAAAGACCATAAACTGTAGGCATGAAACAGAGAAGAAAAGGATGCTGTGGGGACCACATTAGAAGCACCACAACAGCTGATGAGCATTAACTCTGCAGATGTGCAGTGTCAGTCATCAGGCTTATTCCTATATTTCACTGCTTCAAAGAAGGTTTTGTATTCAGCTGAGTATCAAGTGAGAACTAGGATACAACCAGTTTTGTACTTTTAAGATGCAGTTCTACTCTGAGGAAAACAAGAAAGCATTTTCCCCCTTTTGATAAAAACAAAAATTTAACACACTGAAGATAGTTATTACATTGTTTCGGCCTTTACCACTGATGTCTGATCTGAAATAAATAGCTCTAAGGACAGATGGTGGAAGCACACTGAAGCTCATGGTCTTCAGTAAATGTCCATTGATTTCTCTCCTAGCTATTTTTTTAATAAAAGATATAATACTAAGTTTCTAAGGTAAGCATCCTCAGATCAGTAATTACACCATGTGGCTGAATTGCTGCCTCTCACCACAACCCCTCAAGATGAGCTCAATGTCTGTTGATTTCATTTTTCAATAAGTATTGGGAGTACCCCCCAGGTTCTTACTTTCCTTTCAAATCCAATCCCATAAACTTCATTTGTTGTTCTAACTTCTATATGATGTACTCTACTCAGCCCCTGGAGCAGTGAGTCCTGTGTAACAAAAGAACAGAACAGCCATTGACAGGACAGAAAGTTTTCTAAAAAGCCAAAAATGGTCAATTCTGTTTAAAATAATTTCTGAAAGCAGAGATAGGAGCTATTTGGCATATGAAGGAAAGAAGGTACCTCACTCCAGTGTGGGGGGGAGCAACATGCTCTTATTTTTGCTCTACTTGAACATCAAGTAGGCAAAGTTAAGGGAAGGTTACAAGTAAGAAACAACAGAAGGAAAAAGCTGGCATAGTGTTACACATGAAAGCAACATTAATCTCACAACTTGCAGCCATTCCCTAGGGAGAAATTCAAAATCTGTCTCACTGATAGGGTGGTTCTTACATGCTGGATCACACACAAGAGGACCATGAAGGGAACAATAACTGTCACTACACATGACAACCCTTGTAGCAGTCTCCTTAAGACACAAAACTTTCAAGACAGAGGCTGCAAGAAACAGCCTAACCCCTCTGACCTCCAGGTGTCTGACAGATTTAGACAGATCACGTTGAAGTAGTTCCACCTGGCTCCCGGTGAGCTGGAGCTCCTCACTGCATCAACCTTAAAAGACCCAATGAATCTAAGTTCTACAAGGATTGAAGTTGTTGTGGATTACTTATTTATCCATTTCCTTTCCGAAGTACCTTGGCATTCAATGAGAGAAAATATGTTTGAGTATATCTTGCTGTTTATGTATTAGGAGAAGCCACACTAGAAACAAATTTCTGTCTTGTAGGAAAGTAAACAAGAGGTGGAGGGAAGTTCTCTCATCCCTGCTAAACTCTATCCCTGCAGGCCCATTATGACTTCTTACTAATTCCTCAACGTCTAGAGACAGCCGATACAAGAGAAACAGAAACAAATGCAAGAGTATGAAGTGAGTGTGGGTGAACATAGTAGATAAAACAAATGGAACAATCCCTGCTCAAATAGAGCTAGAAGGTACATTAATATTAATGCACTGCACATAGTCTTTAGCTCAAAATTGGGAAGATTTCCTTGGTAAGTGGGAATTTAAACATGCTAAGCTTCCTACCTGTAGTTAATGCAATTTATTATCTTAAAAAAAAAAAAAGTGGGAGTCCCTAGATAAATGAAAATATCTGATTGTTCTTTGGAAGCTTTTTTTCAAACACCTACACAAGTTATATTAACATATTTCTTCAGTAAATCTCCAGGGTAAACCTAAACACCTAAAAAAATTCAAGAAGCATTGTACTTTACTGATAAAAATGAGAAGTAGCACAGACATCACTTACCTCTCCACCAAGCCCTCACTGCTCTGTCATGTAACATCAAGGAGCTGAGGGCATGCGGGTTTCAAGAAAATATTAATACAAACGTTGCCCTGCATGTAAACTACTCAATACAATGCTACACATGACACTTGTCATAAGAGACTTAAGCTTCTTCAGACAATCAGAAATCTCACTGTACTTCAGTAAAATAAGAGCATTAACTCAGTTAATGCCCTGGCCAAATTCCAGCTCTGATAATTACATTCTGAATACTTAAATCTCTACTGTCATTTTACTGCCTGAAATACACTATGTCCACCTACTTAAGTATCATCACATTCTCTGAACACCTTGCAAATGCCCTTAAACTTGTCCTGCGAAGACACGGGTACCCCTAGGAGGCACCAGATACTGTCTTGAGCAGTGAAGTGGAATTTGGAAGAGCTACTCCAAGATATGCTACTGTCAGACTCGCTGTCTGCATTTAACCATGTGTGTGTAAGCTCTGTGGATAATGTTCTTCTAAAAGACAATGCCATTATTAGAAGAGATTGGTTTTGGACATACAAGATCTTAAGTCTCTAAATCAGTTAATGAATAAAGCTTTCCTCTCCTTCATGAAGAAACAAAAATTAAAAGAACATGTAAGTCTCTTTAAACAGTGTCAGCCTCGGCCATGCAGCTGAAATAGCTACAGCCACTAGACAGTAGAGGGTTCGCTGCTCCCCACATATTGTTTCTTAGAGCATCTCAAGGTTGTTCACTGTAAGTTAGCCCTAAAGGAATGATGGTGGTTCAGAAGCAGCATTTCCATGACCACATGGTGCCACACTGAAGTTCATACAGTGACAACTTTTTTGCTTCTACATCACATCTTCTATTTTTCTGTGCCCTTTCACTGTGTACTCAAGAGCAACTGGCACAGGTCAACACTAATTTAGAGATCATGATTTGTTTTCTTTAGCTAGTCTGCTGCATGCAGTGGACAAATGATTGCTTCTAGCTCGCTGCATTAGGTTTTGATTAGGTTTGATTTTGTTTTGTTTCTGTCCAGAGAAACAGACTAGAAAATAGAATACAGTAAATGGTATTCAGTCGTACCATGGCTTTTTCATTCAACATTGTTCTGAGGTCTTCATAGTACGATACCAAGCTCTTATCAATCCCTGGTCTTGTCAGATACTCAGAAACTCAGATAAACCTCTAGACATATGCAAAAATATAGTCTGCCCATCAGAATAGTTAATGGGGTTCTAATGAAAAATGAAGCTCCACATCAGGAAAGCATGATAGTGCAAAAACACAGAAATATAATTATCTAAAATATCTAGTGTAGGAGGAAAGGTTCTAAGTCTCATTTGTTAAAAGTTTAACCTGCATCCCAAAGCATTTTCAAAGAGACCCTTTCAAAAATTATTTATATAGATAGTACTATTAATGGCTGAAAAAAAGCTATCTATTATGACATATGAGTTATACATATACATAATGAGTTATACAGTTTAACTGTGAACTGGGCTAAAGTAGTTCCCTTCAAATGTCTCAGTTTCAGAGAATGTTCTCTTACTCCTGTATCCCCTTTGAGGATACAAGGAGAAATCATTTTGACCTTTTTCTCCACAAACCTTTACCTGAGGAAGAACAGGAGCCCATCTGGAGAGGAACAACCCCAGGCATAAATATGGTCTAGGGGCCACCCAGCTGGAAATCAGCTCTCCAGAAAAGGTCTTGGGGACCTTCTGGACGCCTATTTGAACTCAAGTCAGCAATGTGTACTCATTGATAAGAAGGTTAATGTGTTCTTGGCTGTATTAGGCTAAGTGTCACCAGCAGGTTGAGAGAGGTGATCCTTCTCCTCTGTTCAACATTGGTCTCCCCAGTACAATGGAGACCTGAGGGTCCAGCAAAGAGACAGAAATGTGATGAAAGGACTGTTGTACCTCTTATATAAGGAGAGGTAGAGAGAGGCAGGACTGTAAAGCCTAGAGATGAGAAGGCTCAGAGGTTATCTGATCAGTCTATAAAAACCTGAAAGGAGGATGTAAAAAAGATGGAGTCAGGCTCTTGTCACTGGTGCTCAGTAACAGGACAAGAGGCAATTTCTGGAAGGATTCATTTTTTTCCAAACATATCTGTAGCCAGAAACAGGGATTGTTCTGCAACAGACTGGCCAAGAACAGTTTTATTTCTGTAACCAACTTTACTTCAAATGACAGCTAAAGTTTTAGTTGAAAGGGGGAAAAAAGAAAGAAAAAAAAAGATTTTTTTTTCCTGATTTCTTCTACTCACTGCAGAACAATGCAGTCTGAGGACCTAAAAGCAGAATCATGACAAAAGCATCTTGTTGTAATACCATACAGCAAACAAAGCACAAAGTCTAAACTTTCATCTTTGAAGTAAAGTACTGCTTTTATTCACTCCTCTGGCTCTCTCTTTTCCTCCGAAAGAGATACAAAGGCTTCAGAAGTTTTGAGAAAAGTAATGTCCAAATGCATTTCAGGTATTTTCTACCACATGCCAGTAATTCAGCTCTTGTCTTGTCTGTTCTCAGCAATGCAAGGAGTATGCCTTGGGACTAATCTTCTGTAATATTGTCTTATCAAAAACATACACAGTCATTCAATAGTTACTTAACTAAAACTCCAAAGTGCTATATAAATTGATTCTAACAGGAAAAAAAAAAAAAAAACGTGCAATAGAATTTCTAAGGATTGAAAAGCAGTCAGTTACTACTACATGTATTTCAGGGAGAAAAATAGATTGGGACATACAGGACAATAGCCTGAGCTTCTCTTCAATCTCAAAATATGCCAGTGCAGAGCAAGATTGTTCTGGAATCTAAAATCTCTCATTAGGCAATCCTCATCAGTGATCTTCCCATCTAGAAGTGTAATATTGATTTAACATGTTGTTGTGTCAGTAGTAATGCTTTTTTCTTTCATAGCCATTTTAGTCATACAAGTTAGTGACAACAGAAAAATACCAAATAAGATTTGCTTCTAAATAGACTTAATTTTCTTTTAGCTATCACCTGCAGACACACTCAGTCTGAGAGGTCCAAAACACGAGCTGGAAAATATGAGGTACCACAATGGGTACTTGGGTGCTGAATATGGTTCTAATTTATAAAGGAAACAAACTAAAAATCTGATAGAGAAGGCAATTATTCCCTTTTCTACTCTGATAACTTCAAGAGAACAGTAGTAAATTGTCTGCAGCTGATAGTTTGCAGAGGAAAAGCTAAGTGAATTATTCAAGAATGCTTTTTACATTAAACAGTAAAACTGACCTTAGGAGAGTGACACCTTTTTAAAATTCTTATGTTTTATATGCATTTTGAGCCATCTGGCTGGCAGTCAGAGCAACTGAACTGTCACTGTCTTCATCTTCACAAGAGAGGAATACAACCTGATTTTCCTGAAGTAATGTGGACTGATGAAAGAAGATGTAAAATATTTTATTTGGAACAGAGCCTAAGAGGACCCCAGTGACAGCTTCTGTGGCGTTTCAACTCAGTTTTGGAACAGGAGCAATTGGTCAATTCAGAGCTGTGGACAGCTCTTTGCTGCTTGTCAGAGAAGAATCTGACACACCAAGGCAGATGAGAAGGTTCAGCTACAATACTCTTACTGAACTTAAGCCAGGACTTCTGAACTACAACATAATGGTTTATCCTGTCAGAACAGTACCTGACACACTGTCAGTCGGTCAGCTCAAGGGTTAGTTCTCTACAATGTTACAGAATAAAAATCATGTTCATCCCCTTGTTTCTCTTCACCAGTGTTATTCTCCCACACAGGTATCTGGAAAGGTTACTCTCTGCACTGGACAGCATTAAATCGGAAACTGTTCCTCACATGTTCCTTCCTTAAGACTGCATTTTTATGTACTCTATGAGGAAATGTTTACTTTGGGAATAGCCAGCAAGAGGAAAATCTTATTAAAGAAATACAATGCAAAATATTTCTTTTAGATAATGGAGCTGCCTCGGGGTTTTTTTTTGTTTTGTTTTTTGTTTTGTTTTATGTGTGTGTGTGTGTGTGTGTGTGTGTGTGTGTATGTATGTGTGCGCGTGTGTGTTGCACTGGTTCTCCTGCACATAGCAGTAAACTTATTAGACATTTTGTCTCCTACCTTCTCTTTCCCTTCTGATGAGTCTGATGAATAAAAACTGTAGTCTGTAGATGCTGTGATATTCTGAAGTGGTGGTGAGCATCAATGACTTTCCTCAATCCTTGGGTTATTATCCGGACAGATGTCTAAAAAAAATTATTTTTCATCATTTGCAACCACACAGCCTTTGCAGTGCCTTTACAGAAATAACAAATGCGTACAAATCCTTTATTTCAGTTCACCACAGAATTGCACACACTAAGGTACTTCTCTTTGCATCTAGAGCGAAAATCATTACTGTGACAGGGCTCATCTTTCAACTCCATCATCATCAAACCTGGAAGGTAGTTTCTTAAGAACAGGGCAGGAGATGCTGTTTCTTAGAACAGGAATGTTTCTGCTCGCACAAATACAGAAGTTAGATGTTGAAATGTCTCTGATGAGCCTCCCAAGTGATTTAAATAAAGCACAATTCTTATAGTGAGAGGGTATCACCTGAACACCCAAACAGATTTAATACATATTCTCCATGCACTGTACTAAACAGCACCCCGTTCAGCTGTCCTCAATTCACCTCTAGACAGCAGATACACAAAGCTGCTTTGAAAGACAGCACTGGGAAGAATTGCTGGTGCTTGTAAGTGTGAAATCCAATATTTTATGCTGATGATTCAAGCACTGAGAGTACCAACATCACGTGGGCAGTGAATTCTGACTTGCTTTATGTAGTTTCAGTTGTCTCAGTATAGAGGATTGTGCATTTGCACTATGGCTTGACAAGTTTCCACAAATTTTAATCCAGTTCAAAAAGCAACATGCAGATTATTTGCAGTGACTAAGGATGCACCCTAAGTAAAGAAAGAATTTTTTTCTCATTCACTATTTTGTTCCCATCTATTCCCTTTATTCTGCTAGCCTGCATCCTTATTTCCATGTCATCCTGTCCATTTCAGACTCATCTGCCTTTTTTCTACCTTGGTGCAACTCATTTTGAGCAAGGTATTTAATTCTCCTACAAGTGGCTAAGCAACACTTATTTTAGTTATTTTAGTTGCATATGATATATAGTTCATTAACATCTCAGTCTTGTAATGAATCAATTTATGACACAAAGAGAACAGACAAACCAAAATCTAAATTATATCATTGCAGGCGAAATCTATTTATTAAGGAAGATATGGATTCAGAGGCTAACTAGCTGTAAGTTCTTAGTGCTAACAAAACATCAAAGTTTCATAAGGAAAAGTCTACATTGAAAGCACAAGGTATCAGGAAAATCCAAAGTATATGTAAGTAGATGAAGAGAACACCACTACAATGTTAGAATGAGATTTGCTGTCTAATTAGTAAGTCAAGAGAGAGTAAGTCAAGACATTTTTGCAAAACAGCTTGAAAAATGTAAGATGCTTCTATATTGCATGCTAATACAGATAAATTTGAATTTGGTAATACTGCAAGAATAACCTTTTAGCACCAAGTTAATTTTTGAATGCCCACATTTTATTTGCATATTTACTGTCACTATGAGCTTTCATTGAATATTTGAAATGCAAATCTGTGTTACGGAGGTAGCATAATAAAATGTTTACCACACATCTGTAACTCCTACTGGCATAGGCATGGCCACCATAAAAATCCAAATCTTGTTATAGAAACACTGCTATTGGAAGTTAAGTGATGGGAGCGTCTTTATTTCAGGAACAAGCTGCAGCTTTTGTCACTGTCCATACAAACTCCTTCATTAAAATCAGTTTCCTCTGGCAAAAGAAACTCCACTCATTTTACCTCCTGATAAGGGATAATCAGAATTGCTTCCCAGTAATATGCAGCAGTAACTACTACCTAACCCAACTCTTGCTCTCCTGGCTGTTCTCAGTTCTCAATGCTAAGGCAGTTTTCAGTCTGAAACCCCATTGTAGGCTCCCTTTGTGAGAAAACCAAAAATGCCTTTCCTCTCTCCTGATCAGCAAGAAACCTAACTCTATCCATAACTTGTGTTTCTTATGAGCATAATTCAATGAAGTAGATTACAGAATGCTATTACAAATTCCAAGTGTTCTAAACACCTATTTCCTGACAGAATATCTACTATGTTTCCCATGTAATTTCCAAAGAAATTCCATATTTCACTAAAATACAAGCATGCAGTGCTGCTGTAAACAGAAAAGCAATGTGCATATTATCTAGAAATAAGGGAAAAGAATTTATGCACAATATTACTTTATAGACTTCAATAAACCTTATAACCTTCTTCTAAAAGCAGGATTAACAGCTTCACTTTCAAAGAGTGAGAAGTAGCTTAGTAGGCAGCTCTAAGATACTGGAATACTGCACTAGTTACTGCAAAGAAAAAGACCAAGAAATCTTTTAAAACCTTGGGAAGAATTCTTATTATCAAAACTAGGACTGAATTAAGTGGGTAAATTTACAGAGACAATCTTAATCACTGAAGGCAAAGAGTGTTCCTAGGAGGACTTAAAAAAAAACCTTAATTGGATCCTGCCTTTAATGTCTACTGAGGGAAAATCAGAGCCAGTGAGATGTACCCTCAAAGAAGAATCATTACAGATACAGAAATGTGAAACATTTAAGATAAAAAGAAAAGAAAAAGAGTAAGACAAACAAAGGAAAAGATTACGATAATTTCAGATAGGTGTGGTATGAGAAAGACAGTTCAAGAAGAAATCCTGAAATTTCCAGATCTTCATTAAGGCAAGAAGAGCTACTGACCATAATGTCACAGCTCCAAAGCCCACAGCTTGGAGGCAGCCTGACTGCTCAGCTGAGGGGACTCAGGAATTTAGGCTACAAGCAAGGGCCAGAAGGAGCAGATAGAAGCCACTTGATTACATATACAAGTTTTCAATAGGGAAAGTAGTAAATATGAAGACTACAATGTCCCAGTCACATATGAATAATAGGGAGGTATGTATCCACAATCCTTGGGTTTGAAACTGCTGTACCATACCCCACCTAGAGAACTACATCAATTGATCATGCAAAAGAAATTATTCAACAAGGTTACAGAAATCTCTTCCATGGGAGAAGTCCTAGATACCTCTGGATTTCCATCTGCCTCTGTTCGTCTCCTCATTCTCCCACTCCCTCTCACTTGCTGAGCACTGAAATCTGAGAGGCAAAGTATCTGGTGGTGGACAGCAAAGGAAGATGACAATGGCATACCCAGGAATTGCACAGCAGTCACTGAGGACAGGTCTTCTTTTTCAGCAGAACTCATCACCTTTAAGCATCCTCTCAGCCCTGATTCTATAAGCAATAGAAAAATACTCAATAGTGGAGCCATCGTGTACTTTAGAGTTAGTAGGTTTTAAGAAAGTGGAGGTAAAGTTCTACAGATTCTTCCAGTTGAGAATCTTTTAACTGTCTGGGATCTTCCCACCTCTGATGATGTTCTTTCCTTATTTTTTCCCTCCCACTAGGAAGTTTCAAGTGGTCAGGAACCACACAGATTTCCAGCAGGTACAACAGTTTGCTAAACAGGATATAGTTAGGCTGGTTATTTTAGGTATTTGAAGCTTCTCTGTTACTTAATCTAGTAGGGTAATACAGAGCAAGTCAAGGTAGTACACACTAGTTAGTGCATTGTAAAAGAGAGGAATAGACAAGAGAAGTTTACACACCAGGACTCAAGCATTGCTTACAGTTCTGGTTTTGTCATTCAACCTAGGAAGGGAATGAAATCAGATTTTGACATGCAAGTCTCATAGGCTGAAGTGACATGCTTTTACTTTCCTACAGACAAATGAAATATTTGTGTCAAAGTTTCTAGTTTCTGATGATGTGTGTTGATTTCCCAGGACTTTACAGTATACTGAATTAGCTTGAAGAATGTTCTCTTAAGAACTGTTGTGCTTATGAATTTCTTAAATTGATGTTCCTGAAACCTTAAGTGTCTGGTTCATGCTTACCCTCTGAGGAAAAGGGAAATTGAATCAGGCATAGATCTTGCAGTCAGATATGCAGATCAAATACATACTATATTCACAGACAGTACAGGACTATGAGACTACTTTCAGAGAAAAAATTTCCCACCAGGTATATAAGATTCAAGGCTTGGTAAATACCGCTGTGAGATTTTACCCACCAGCTGTCCAAGTGAACCTCCCCTTTTCACTCAGTTGGCAATTAACTCCCACTTTCACTTCATCACATATCAAAAACACAGTGGTAGTCAGGAACAGAGGAAGACAGACAGCAGACAGCTCAGTGGGGACAACCAGACACCAAACACAAGCAGTTTCAATGCCAGAGAACAGCAATTTAGGGCATTGCTACAGTTGCCATGGCAGCTGCAGCAACCACTGGACCACAGCAGCCAAGGAGACTGGGAGAACAGAGATGCAGCTCAACAACAGCAAGGGCTGTGCCATGGAACTGCTTCTCAAGTAGGAGACTGGAAAGGGGAATAGCTTTGGGTAATGCTTGGCTCTAGCTCAAACAGGAGCACTCAGGTGTGCACCAAAGACACTTCAGTCCTGATCATCATTATGTAGTTATGCTCGTTTCTTAATGCAGGAGTAACCTTAAGCTCTGTTGGCTTTTTTTTCCCTTCCACCATTAGTATCATATACTCTAGTGACCCAGGTGTTCAAGCATTCTATGGGAGTCTGTGCTTTGGCCACTGGATATGAGCAGCCCTGTGCCCTGGGCTTGCACTGCATAACCAATGCATCTGTTGGCCCCAAAACTCTGGTATCAGGATCACCAGCCTTCTATTTTAGTCTTCTCTGGCAGTAATTTTGCTTCTCTTTTAACTGCGTGAGAAGAGCGGAGAGAAAATCGTACGCACAAGGTGATCTTCTTTTCCTTTCTGGGAAATGAAAGAGTTTTTGAAAATAAAAAGGAATTTGTGGTTTGGCATCAGTATAAGACACTTGTTTGCATGTAGTAAATCTCATAATTTGTTAGCGTTCCTCTCGGAGTAATCCACAAAATATTTTACATTGAATTATGAGAGTTACGGTATTATTAGGAACAAAATTTCACCATATTTATTTCAGTTGTCCTGAATTAAAAAAAAAAATAAATAATAATAGTCTGTGTCATAACCAAGAAAAGAATTTTGTGCCTTGATTTATTTTAAACCAAACTGAACTGAAGCAGGGACTGTGATGAAAAACACAAGTGAATAGCCAAGCATATGTAAAGGACAAGGACATACTTTAGGACAGATGAGAGATGAGATTCAGGGCGCTATCTTTCATGCTTAAAATAAAATTTAGATGGAATTATGTTTCATAAGTGCAAAAGAAGTCCACATGGAAATCCAGTTATTTTAAGTCACCTTATTCTTGACCCAGTAAGCACTTACCTGTCTTCCTGAGATTTGTTTGAGCAGCCTAACTTCTGTGCCTGAATACATGCAAATGCATCTAGTTGTGAGAAAATAGCTGAAGCATGCCTAATAAACAGAAAGCTTTGCACAATGCACTGACAGCCACTCATTCATAAAATGGTGCTGCTAATTTCATTAAAGCAGTCATACATCGGATTGGAATGCTCTCGTCAAGTCTTGTCTTACCTTTAGAAGATTCTAAACTCTTCTATTTCCAGTCATTGGTGACTCTCTCTTCACTTTGTCCCCTGAATCTCTGCTACTCTGCAAGGAAGAAGCAAATTGGCATAGCACACGGAAGTGAGGAAAGAAATGCTCTGCCTCACTATCCAGCAATATTTAGGAGAAAGACAACCTGATACTCAATTCCCTGGCCATCTAATATAAAATTCCCCTCAGAAAAAACTACAGAATTTGAAACATTTCAGTGACAAGTACCTCATTTTGAAG
Source organism: Odontophorus gujanensis (assembly GCA_013399175.1). Lineage (NCBI taxonomy): Eukaryota > Metazoa > Chordata > Aves > Galliformes > Odontophoridae > Odontophorus > Odontophorus gujanensis. The sequence goes on from VXAB01012079.1 coordinate 247,635, forward strand.
AGAGTAACACCAAGACTCTTTTCTTCAATGCTTTTCTATGTCACTCGAAGTCCCAAACAGGAGAAGATATACAAAAGAGCATATTCTTTCCCCTGGGTGCTGTCTATCCATAAGATATGAAATGTCATCAGCTTTGGACAGGTCTCCATTCAGACCAATAGGTAACCAAAATCTAGGAAAACATGCAGCATCCCAGCAGACTAAAATAAAGATAGAAGTTGACAATTTTGATTATTTGTGTTTCAACAATGAAGGAATGGAAGGCAAAATTCTCAGTAAAGTTTTCAAAGTAGAAGAGCAGGTTGAATTTACCAATATAACTTCTTTACAGCTAGTTGTGGAATTTTTCCTGAGCAGGATCAGAAGGTGATAGACTAAAAGTCTGAGAGTACATATTTACTTATCTACACTCAAACATACTCTACATGAATATTTATGCTTGAGTTACCTTTGAAATGAAATCTTGACTGAAATTCCTTGTTGCAGAGCTGTAATGCAGTACCAGCTTGCCTCCTCCAGATTCTTTCTAGTATGCAGGCAGTGACACTGTTTTAAGGGATTCTATTCTCCACAGCACACTACATATGTATGTACTGTATATATAGTTTACAACTATCTATATTTATTTGCCTTGAACCTGTGTAGCTTCCTCTGAAAAGACATATACTGCTACATACTGGCAATGTGTGCAGCAAATCTGGTACAAAAACTGTGATTTCCCACTTATAAATAGGCCTATATAAGCCTATCAATTATTGTTGTAACAGGGCATTGTGGTTTATTTTTTGTTAAGTTTTGTTTTGGTTTTTGTTCTTTATAAATTTGATGTCTAGAGATTTTGGCTTTTAAGATTTTATCCCACAAAGAAAATTGATAATTTGGGCTTATGATCTTTTATTCACTCTTAAGATAATTACACAGGTATATAAATACAAACTTGCAGCAGTTTCAAATGCAGCCGAAAAGGTAATAACTTAGAAGGTAAGATGAAGTAGGAAAAGGGTTGTTTATACAAACCTGTTCTAACCTGGAGCACAACCTTTAGTAATGCGTTCACACATTTTTTCTTACAAGATTTTTGCCATATTTAGGGCTGGAGATTGATAGAGTTCACTTGATGAACACAAATTTCAGTCTTTTTTTCCTGTTCAGGGTTTCCAGATTTTGGAAAACTGAACAGCATTTGGATACAGACTGTGCAGTAGTACATTTCCCAAGAGTACATAACTAGATTATACAAATATCCATAAATCTAATAAACAAAAACAAGCAAAAATAAGTAAGTAAGTAAGTAAATAAATAAATAAATAAATGAGGTTGGATATTTCTGACAAAATATTAGCCACCAGTTGGTGCTGTTATTACTAAAGGTGCTAAAATAAAATGAGTAATACCATAGTGCAATGCACATCATATTAGACCACTTAATCATCTTAGGGGGAAGTTTTAGATTCTATTTGTCTAAAAACAGCAGGTAATTTCGTGATGATTTCTACAGAAGACAGAATGAAAAAGAAACCAGACGGTCATTTAGAGAACATTTTTCCATATGCTTTTCTCTCTTTGCTTATTACATTAACAACTCACTCAACAGATACAACTAACATTCACAATTAACAGTCATTAATTAGATACTGATCAAATTCCAAGTATATTAAATGGGCATCAAATGAATGGTAACATTATCTATTAATAATCTCAGACATTAATTTTTCCATTCACCTTATGAAGTTCAGGACCTACAGCAGGATTTCAGTTTCTAAGATCAATGTGTGTTGGTTGTGTTTATTTTAACTATAATTAATATCACAATTTGAGAAATGTGGACATATAGAAGAGAAATATTCTCAGCATTAACTTTATTATTACTAATAATATATTACCACTGCACTCTCCTAGTAAAGCAATTCAAAAATTTGCAGAAAATACTGATAGTCAACATCATAAAATTTGAAAGTGGTTCAGGATGAAAGTATTCTTAAGAAATTTCTACAAATGCTACCATAAAGAGAAATTTATAAAACAGACTAGTCCTGTGCAGAGCAAGTTTTTTCATGTTCACAGAGGCTTCAGGGTTCTAACCAAGACATTTATTAAGATGCAGTACTTATCTTTCCTAATGTGTAATTTCTGTAAAGACTTTCTAAGTGATAAATTCAGGAGAGGCTCCTTTAGGAAAAGTATAGGAAACTAAACAGAAAAATTGCAACATTTTAACTGCACAAGAACCTCTGAATTCTGTTATTGGAAAAATTTCACAAAGAAAACCTGGAGGCTGAAGGAGAACAAATAACATACCAGCAGGGCTGAGAAGGCTTTTCTCTAGAATTTAAATGGGGAAAGAATGGAAAGTTGAAAAATGCAAAAGCTGAGGTTATAGGAGGAGATCTTTTCGCAGTTCTCATAACCAATAAACAGAATTGTAGCACAGACAGAGCACGGTGTTTCTCCATCTACAGGTGAAGAAAAAATCTATTTCACACTAATTTGAAAGACTGCATTTGAGAATTCAATTTCAGACAACAGTGAAGGTAATACCTTGCTAAAATATTTTACCCTGTATCTGTATGATCAATGACTGCACACATACATACATGCTCCTGGAGTTCCAAAATCTTGTAGATGCTGTGAAATTACTTGTTCAAATATCCAGTGCTGCTGGGTTTTTATTGTTGTTGTTGTTTGGTTGGTTGGTTGTTTTTTTGTTTTTTTTTTTGTTTTGTTTTGTTTTTTTTTTGAAAAGAAGTTTCCAGTATAAAAATTTAATTTGTCCACCATCAACTGAGGAAAGTATAATGTCAGTGTACCACATAAAATACATGTTTCATTATTATTTTTATTCTATATGATTCACAGCTGAATCAGATATTGAAAAATACAGAGAAGGAGTGTAGTTTTATGGTGATACCATTCCAAATGTAAGGAGTAACATGCAGGGTATCTCTGCTGCTTGTAAATGAAGTGTTCTGGCTGACAGGAGTTCAAATCATGGGTCTAAATTTTTTAGGGCAGCAGAATAGGAAGTAGAATAAAATATGTAGAAGCAGAGTTCAGAAGATAATGATGAATTCAGTAAAATTGAAATTGCTGCACAGTAAAAATGAAGAATAACTCAAGGTCCTCCAAGTTTGTCCTTTTTTTCTTGGTTACTTAGCATTGCATCATTCCAAATTATTTTTCATTAATTCCAGTCTGTTACTTTATGGTTCAAATGTAGAAATGTAAACACAACTATAATACATAACTTTTTTTTGTAGTTTACTTCCAGCTTAAGGTAGCTGTTGAAAGCTAGAGAGGTTTGTGGTTTGTTGTATTGATCCCAGTCCCTCCTAATTAAGACTTGGAACAGAGTCAAGGGGTTGATTGAACAAGGGTGAGGTTTTATTTATTAAAAGATGAGCATGCAAGAGAGGAAGAAGAACAGAGAAGAAATGGAGTGCTAAAAACGGAAAGGGAAAAAAAAGGAATTGACCATTGCATATTCCATAATGTTCTGAAGGTCTTTCCTCCTTCTGGGGTGGTCAAGGATGTGGTGGAGAGAACACCTCTGGCTGTGAAGTTGGCAATGCCTTTTGTGCCATGTGATGGTACCCTCCAATTGGACCAGGAGTTCTTGCTGGGCTGACAGTGTCCAGCATCGTGCAGGTACTGAAGTACCAGCAGCACTTCTCGCTTTGCATGACATGGTCATGGAGGGTTGTGGTTGTGGGGGAGAGGCAGGTATCCTAGATCACTTTAAGCAAGACAACAAAATCCTGGCTCCTCCAATGCACTTACCCACAACATGCGTTTTGCACCTTTCACAAGAGCATTATGGTACAGCTGTTGTTTCTTTTTTCTGAGCCCTTCACAACATTGTTGCAGTTCTGTCTCCAGCCGCCACTGCACTGCAAGTCCATCTCTTTACCAATCTGAAAGATGCAAGGATTCTCAATATTACAGTTCTGTACAGTGTTGTCACAGAGTCTAAGACAAAAAGAAGCAAGTCAGTTTGTTTCCACGGGTAGCTAATGCTAAACTATACTCATCCCCTAGACAATTACACTTTTACACAGCCACAGAGAGTTCCATCTTTTCTCCAGGGAAAAGATTCATAGTTTTTCTATTTACTTGTCATATAACTACCTTTGATTATCCTTGTCAATGATATTCCCACTTTTTCTAAGTTTATCACCATTTCTGAGTTTGAAGAAATCAAACCGCTGAAACCTTTAAGGAATATTTGTACCACAGAAAAATCTATATATGTGCATGAAATAAATAATACATGAAATAAGTATCTTTATACATACATATAGTATACAAATACACAGGTACCCTCACAAATATATATATGAATATGGAAGGATGGAGAGAGAGAGAGAGAGAGAGAGAGAGAGAGGAAGAGAAATCTCTGATTTAGTCTCCAAATCTCTCATTAAATTTCTAATGTTTAGCTTCTTTTACCTACAGTTGAACACTGGATTAATGTTCTCACTGAACTATCTGACTGTCTGTTATAATTCCAAGCAATCTACCTTACACTGTAGTACTGAGTTCAAAATCCAGAATCACAAGTGCAAATTCAAGGTTAAAACTGAGAACAAAAATGATTTTACTGCTACAGAAAACAGAAGATAGCGGACAGTGTCCAACATTACTACTACTACTACTACTACTATTATTATTATTATTTGTTATGGTTCATCATTGTACGTTTAAGCCTTTCCCTGTTTTTTCTGATCTACATATGAAATGATGCAAAAAGTTTTTATTAATGTATAATCACCAAATATTCTGTCAAATAAGTGTATGCAAAGTAGAAGCTTGACTGAGGTGAAATAGTTCTACTAAAAGAAACCAAATTTATGGAAAGTGATTCCAGTAGTTAAAAACAATGTAAATATTCTGTCATCATCAATGATATTGTTAGTGATCAATGAATTTTGTAGTATTGATAGGAGATCATCTAGCTCTTGTTACCAGATGACCAGTTTATATTTCTCTCATGCAAATGAACAAAATAAACAATGAAAAATCATTACACTAAGAACTGAAACTATTCTCACATTCATTTTCAGCCTTACTTTTGGAAAATAGCACTTAACTTTTCTTTGATACAAAAGTTTATTTGAGCACATTAATTAAGGTGGTGCCATTACTTTTTTGGGGAGCACTCAAATACTATTTTAGTGTTAAGAGCAGGCTTATGTGTTCTTAAATTGCGCTTCTGTCTTACAACTTAATCTTAGTTGCCTCAGTTCTAGATAGCATTATACTAAATTTCGTAGAAGCAGATACACTTCTTTAGATAGTGTTTCAATGATATTAATCCAGTAAGAGTCAGAGTAGAAATAAGTATTCAAGAATAATCTGTAGCTTCCCGCCAACATTCTGTTATGTTTGGCGGTGTGTGACAGATGGCAACAGAGCAGTAGTCTGGCAAAATGGCATCTGACGTCGAAGTGCAAACAAAACGAAGGTGCAGAATGTGGAAAAAATGGCACCTATTGACATTTGCCAGTGATTGCTGAACATTCTGTCATTAGTTACCTGAGAGAAGAGGCTGACCCCACCTCGCCACAATTGCCTTTCAGGAAGTTGAGAGCGCAATAATATCTCCCTTGAGCCTCCTCTTCTCCAGGCTGAGAAATCCCAGTTCCCTCAACTGTTCCTTGTAAGACTTGTCTACCAAATAAGTTGTAGCAATGCAAAAAATTTTGTCAGAAAAAAATTAAAAATTCATTTAAAAATTCATAAGAGAAAAACTCTTTTTCTCTGTTTTTTGGGTGGTTTGCGGTCTTCACAGCTCTTCTTACATGATAATGCAGAACTTTAAACATATTTCTTTCCAACAAACATAAATCAATACCTAACTGGTTTATTAATCCTTCTAATGCAATAACTGCAGTCATTCAATTCGATTCAATATTTTATAAAAACATTAGGGGTATTTTAATCTGCTCAGTAAAATAGATAAATTGCCTAGTTCCCTTCAGGAATCTGAAAGAACAGTCAGTCATATTTTACAACATCAAGCTGGAGTTGTGCTCATGATACCACATTTCTCCTGTTTTCCCTCATCCCCATTCAAAAAACAAACAAACAAACAAAAAAACTACAAACCCACAAAAATAAATAAATAATAACAATTAAAAAAACCCTATCATCAAAGTCCTCTTTTCCTTTTTCAACAGGGTATGGTATTTTTATAAGATAACTGGTATCTAATACTAAATATTTACTGATTAAACTATGCAGTGGTAGTCACCAGAAGAATATTATGCTGTAGTGAGGGTGTAAAGAGAGTCTTTGGCACACTCTGTGCATTTCTGCACCTCTCATTATCATTTCTAAACTGCTAAATGCATCCTGGAATTGCTGAGTGGTATTATACTCAGACATGCTGCCTTTTGACCACTGTTTGGACTCTTTCTGTGTTTGTTGTCTGAGCATGACTCACTTTGCAAGAAGTGATTTATTCTTGCTGCACTCTCACACAAGAAGATGCGTATCAGTCACTGTAGTTGGGCTCAAGCTATGCAGAGATACACTTCGAATTGGAAGAGATGTAATAAATGGACTTAAATTCTCTGATGTTAGCATACATACAGGTTTTGTCCTTGTTTTTGAACTACCCTAGATTTTGAAATAGTTTTGAAATGTCTGATCTGATCTCTCTTCCATTTGAGGCCATTGCTGTTTCACAGTACAGAGTGATCGGTGTCTTTCAAGCTGTGCCTTTGACATGGTCTCCCACCACATCCTTATCTCTAAATTGAAGAAATAGGCATTTAAGGGTGGACAAGGGATAGGTTGGAAGGCCACAGCCACAGCGTTGTGGTCAATGGATCTATGTCCGAGTGGAAACCAGTGATGAGCAGTGTCCTTCAGGGTCTGTTTTGGGGCCAGTACTCCGTAACATCTTTATCAGTGAAATGGATGATGGGATAAAGTGCATCCTAAGCAAGTTTGATGATGACATCAAGTTAATTGGTGCAGTTGATATGGCAGAAGGAAGGGATGCCAACCAGAGGGACATTGACAATGAAGTTCAACACATTTGTTGAACCTAATGAGGTTCAACAAATCAAAGTGCAGGGTTTTGCACTTGGACCAGGGCAATCCCTGATACAAGCTGGGAAAAGAACTCCTTGAGAGTAGCCCTGCTGAGAAGGACTTAATGGGTCCTGGTAGATGAAAATCTTAACATGAGCCACCACTGTGTGCTTGCAGCCTGGAGAGCCATGAAGACAATCAGAGGCCTGGAGCACCTCCCCTATGAAGACAGGCTGAATGTGCTGGCTTTGTTCAATCTGGAGAAGAGAAAGCTGCAGACAGACCTCACTACAGACTTTCAGTATTTAAAGGGAGATTATAAACAGGAGGGAAATCAGCTTTTTTATCGGGGTAGAAAGTGACAGGACTAGGGTGAATGGTTTTCAAGTAAAGGAGGGAAGATTTAGATTAGAGGTTAGAGGAAGTTTTTCACTGAGAAGGTGGTGGCATGCTGTAGTAGGCTGCCCATTTGTGGATGCCCCACCCCTGAAGGTGTTCAAGGTCAGGTTGGGTGGAGCCCTGAGCAGCCTAATCTAGTACTTGATCTAGTGGTTGGCAACCCTGTCTACAGCAGGGGGTGTTGGAACTTGATGATCTTTGAGTTCCCTTCCAATCCAAATCATTCTTTGATATACCAACCTGGAAAAACATAGGTGGGCATAAAACCAGAGTCAAAAATGAAAAGGAAATCCAGATCAATCTCTTCTTTTAATTATGGGTAAAGAGTCATTTTAAAAATATGCTCCCAAGAAATGTATCTGTAGAGGAATGGAATTCCGCAAGGCTCCTGCTTTGAACAACAGAATTTTCAGATGTATGCAAACATTAATTTACAGGCTTTTACTGTTAAATTCCTTTGTGTTCATGCATGCTGAAACTATAGTTTAATTGCAATGGCCATGAGATAACATTTAGGCAGAAATTGAAATATCCTCATTGAGGACACTAAAGCACAATGTGCTAAAAATCTTAACATTTGTTTAATAACAGATTGAACAGTAAAGGAATCTAGGTGTTCAGTCATAGTACTAAAAAAAATCTCAGACTAATCTTTTTGTGTACACAAACAATAGCTGAAGCATGAATACTTGAAGGTACAGCAGATCCTATCAATGTATAGAAAAGTCACCAAACCTAATAGGCTCTATGCATATATAGAAAGAAACAAAAATTGCTACACTGGAAGTTCCATATAACACAAGGAAGAACTTCTTTACTGTAAGGGTGACAGAGGACTGGAACAGACTGTCCAGCGAGGCTGTGGAGTCTCCTTCTCTGGAGATACTCAAAACTTGCCTAGATGCCTTCCTGTGCAATCTGCTGTAACGAACCGGCTTCAGTGGAAGGTTGGACCCAGTGATCCCCAGAGTTTCTGTCCAAGTCCTGCAATTCTGTGATTCTGTGAAATCCAGAAACTTGTTACCAGGCTGAAAAAGCTCAAGATAAAAAGACACGCATTTCTATAGAATTCTGACCTAAAGATTTTATCAGTTAGACAGTTGCAAAATACCATCTGTATTTAGGAAATTTTTAGCTTTTGCTTGAGCAAATAAAGTTCAGTATCTTGAGTGTAGCACTTTCAAAGCACTGATCACAACAGTTTGTATCTGTCTTGCCTCATAAATCATGTTAGTTTAGATATGGTGCAGTCTTGTATTAGGCTGCTCTCTAGGTAGGAACAGCCTAGTCAGTTCACATGTGTATAGTAAACTGAGTTAAACTTAACTTAGTTACTGTAACAGAAATCACACTTAGAGTTTCAGTGTGACTTCAGATTGTTTGGGAACCCAGAGCTACAAATACTGCCATTCATTCATAGTTATATATGCATATAAATACGGTTGTTCATAAACATACTAAACAGAATTTTATATGTACATATATAAACATGCAGCAATATATCACATTACATTAGATTAAGGCATAACACCTACTTGTAATTCCCCTCAGTTTACAAGCAGAAATATTGTCTCAATGAAGAATAAAAGGAAATTAGTTTGGGGAAGATGTAAATTGTTTGGAATATGATCTTTTCTCTGTCCTTTGCAGAGGACATATTTTCATTAGAAATTATACTGTTAGTTTTCACCACAAAAAGAAAAAAAGAAGGAAAAAAACTCCTAACCACTAAATCAGGTTTGTTTTCTTTAGCCTAGAGGATAATTTGCAATCTACTACTATTTCTGTGACAAGTTTCTAAGGATATGCATTTTTGTTGTCTGTGAAATGAATAATCTGATTTAGTAACAGGGCAAATTTGCATAAATAAGTAAGCTGAAAATTCCATGGGAGGACTGAATTAAAGTTGATTTTATTTTTAAATTGTGTATGTTCTTTTGGAGAGACATTACTTTGAAAAATGCAGTCAGTTCTTTGGATGGAAGCATTCAAACTTGGCACCTGATTTCTGCTATGAAATATTTACACTCAATTGCTATCTAAATATGTTTTATGTTGTACCTTACATACAGTTCCAGTAATCTGCCTGTTTGATTGTATGGGCTACACCCATCATCATAGAGTATGAATGCTTAACGAGTTTCTAATCTTCACAAATCAACTGTTCAAAGGAAAGAGCTAGCACAAGTTAATCTTTTAACTCAGAATGAAGTGATTGTATTAGACAAAACAGAGAGAGAAAGTACAGAGCAGTATATTCACCACTTCATTGTGAGTACAGTATAAGAAGACACAGACAAATGTTAACTCCTGTACAAATTAATATTTAATGAATTGCTTGGAAGGTGTCTTATGAAGACAGAAGCTCCAGAAGGGGTAAATGTCATTTGCAACTTTTGCCTCAGTCTGTATGCATCTATAGATGGCTGCTACTGTAACACCATAGCTAGCAATAAGAAGTCAACGATGGCTTCCTTTGCACATAATTTCTGGTATCAGAAACAGACAATTTTACCATTACAGCATAGATTTCTGAATATAATTTATAATATAATTTGATGGCTGGACTGGTCAGAAAGGAGACAAATTGTATATCAACTGTCACATCAACTAAACTTCTTTCTTATTCTTCAGAAATGCAAATATCTAGGATCTGAGAGCCAGCATTAACTTTCCAATGTCAGAAAGGTGAGGTGGTCAGAATGTCTGAGGAAACAATAGATACCAGAAGTCAGGTACCAATGGGCAATCAAAAGAGGGCTGTAGGTCACTGATCAAAAATTCTCTTTGCTCATTCAATCAATAGCAAAGTTAATAAATAGCATCTGTCCACAGCTTGTGCACTCAGTGGGATTCATTTATCCAGGAGCTCAGCTTCAAGAGGTGTGAGAAGCAGAACTAAAGTAGAGATGGTTTGTCTTCATGAGACTGCAAACACAGATCATAATGTTGTTGAACATCAACACTGATGCTTTCACAACAGAGCAAGGAAACAACACACTGGAAGCTGGGATCTACTGCCAAAGATGAGATGGAACATCCATTTTAAGAAATAGCTTGTAGTTCACTTTTGCTGCTTTATGTGCTATTTTTTGCTTCTCTGAAATCACAAGATTTGAAACAATGCAATCTATGCTCATCTTTTCTTCTCATTTAAATAAGAAAATCTCCTTCCTCACTATCAATTTAGGAAACAAACACTTCAGAAAAACAACTAGAATTTTTACTTTGATGGTTAAAAATTCCTCTCTGTCAACGGTTTACGGNCCTCTTTTCTTCCCCACAAAAATGTTCTCAGACAGTAAAACAGTAAAATAATGAAAATAAGAACACAATCCGATCCGGAACACATTCTTTACTAAAACCTGCATCTGAATTTCAAAATCACAGAATATCTCGTGTTGGAAGGGACTTGCAATGAACATGGAGCCTAAGCCCAGGCTACACACAGGACCACTCAACATTTAAACCCTATGTCTGAGAGCAGTGACCAAATGCTTCCTAAACTCCAGCAGCTTAGGACTGTGACCACTGTCCTGAGGAGCATGTTCATTGCCTGACAGGTAAAGAACCTTTTCCTAACCCAACCTGAGCTTTCCTTGACAAAACCTCAAGGTGTTCTTTCTAAGGAACATCCTTCTAAGTTATGGGTAACTTGAAATAGGACTGTAGATTCAGATTTAAATTTTGTGAAGTGACCTTTTTGTTAAACCAGGCAGAATTAAAATCCCGCACCAGCCTGCCAAGTTCCAGTCTTTCAGTTTCTGAAACTGCCATCTAAATGTCATGGTTTGAGGCCATGTCTTGTTTTCTTTTCATGATATAATACTAAGTAAGTCTGATATAAATCATAACCCTTAGAGCTAACATTTGGACTGGCAATGCTTGTTTCATACTTATTGAAATAAAACTGCCATAGTGACCACACCAGTGATACTAAAAGGCAACATGAAATATGCCTAGTAGGTAATAAACCAAAATTTGGAAGAAAAAACTCAGTTACATTGACAAAAAAGAAAGATAAAATATAAAAATATCTCCTCAGATGTGTACATTATGTAAAGCTGTTTCAGAACGCATTAATCACATTCATATCTGATGCTCCAAAAACTCAGTGCTGTCCTTGAAAGAGTTTTATTTCCTTTTATGGTGTTCATTTTAAAAGAATATTTTCAGTGTTTCTCAGGCACTGTTTTCAGTCTATAAAACAATTTTTGTAGTAATTTGGTCACCAAAACACAGGAAAAAAGAAGTTACCATTTTTTTTTAATAAGTACAATACTATGTAGAATTTGTTAATGTAATATCAAAAACAGTACATGATTTTCACTAGCTTTCATATTAGATCTCTATTATTCTTTGAATGCAGAGGCCAAGACTTCTGTAAAGTTGAGTATGCAGATGAAGTTTAACAAACACATAATAAATGCTTTTTCCCCACCCAGCATAAACAAGGTCACTTCAAATTTAAATGTATGAGGCAGCTGTAAACTCCTACATAAACTCATTCTGAAAAATGTTTGCTTTCCTGTGACAGAATAGTACTGCATTAAAGAAATTAAATTTACAATTCAATTTTAAAACTTTAAAAGTCATATGCTTAATAGCATTAAGACTATTCCAGGTTGCCCTTGAAGAGCATATGGAGCATACCGCTGAATGCCTTGGCCTAATTGGTGCTGCAGTCAATCACCGTGAAGCTCAGAAATGGATAGCGTATCTCATCTTAGTCCCTAAGGGGTAAATCTATGTCTGTCACCTGTATACAGCTAATCAGAGGACAAAATTCTCATTCTGACTAAAACTGCTTATGGAAAATATGGCCCCTCATCGTTGGAAACGGATATGAAATAGCAATTCTTGACAATCTGACAAGAAGCCTGGATTTGGAGAAAGTAAACTTAGGGCAGCAAAGCAAAGCAAAGATGAAAAACAAGGGTTGAATGCAGGCTGTAGTTACATCTAGGCAGTATATCCACCATGCTCTTTGGATGTTCCTGAGATCTGCTGCAGTGAGACCATCCCCAGCTAGCAACTTTATGTTTGCAGCATAGTAGCCCAGACAGCATCTACACTATCATCACTATACCTTTATAAACATCCAAGCATATCAGTGAACTCTGAAGAGTGAGGAGAAGTATGAAGTGCCATGTAGGCCTCAGACAATCTCCAGAAAAATGCTTTACTGCCAGCAACAAGACCATGGTGATCTCAACACATGCAACTCAGCTCTAAACAGTTGGCTCAGAGATGGATCAAGATTCAGTAGTACACAGAGAACGCTTTTACATTATTGGAGGCATATGAATTTATTTTTGTATTCTCAGACACATTCTGCATGTATATTATCAGCATCAGAAGCTTCACTACCTTCCAGAGATGGGCTGATTAGCAACAGGCTACAATTCTTCAGATATGAACAGTCCTGAGAACTTGTATTTTCTTAAAAGGAAGTCATACATCCAAGCTCTAAACTTTGTCCCAAGGCAATTAGCTTTTATATCAGGACAAATGACCTTGCCAAACCTATGCGCATTTTAGAAGGCTAGTTCAGCGTGAGACCTCAGTGGGCCCAGACTTCTGTGTCTGTGGCTCAGGATATGCAGATGAGTAGTACTGCTATTCAAATACTCCACTTATATACCTATTCCATGAATAGGATAGTCATGGGTATTTAGTATACCTCAGAAGAGGTCAAACTCCGTACTTTTCCCCCCTGTTTATTTCTTTATAAACAACCTTGTTATGCACTGCATCAAGGCATCTGCACTTATTAGGTATATCTGATGCATTCCATCCAAACCAGTTCCTTGCCAATGCTCTTGATCACCAATAGCCATGCCATTGGTGTCCAACTTCTGCCAGTTCTGGACTTCTGCAGTAGTAAAGACCAGATTCTCATGCCTTTAGACTGGTATTAGGTTTAGGATGATCTTTCTGCTAAGTCAATACTGAGAACTCTTTGAGGGTCCTTCAGAGTGGAAAGAGAAGCACTTCTCTAGACTAGAGACTAACACACAAATAAATCTATGGCCTCGGTAAATACCAAAGTAGTAACCAAGTCTCTCTCAACAATCTTTAGGAGAAAAGCAGATCAAAGGTATGTGCCCAAGATGCAAAATCTAGACGGCTTACAGGAACAGTAATAGGAAATGCATGGGTGTGTATAAGGAAAAGAATATAAAAGTGAGAATTGTGACCATGTTATGTTTTTAAATTTCTCTGATATATAATAGATGAAAGAAGAACTCAAAATCTTTCCATAAAGATTTTTTCAGCGTATTCTCATGGGTAACATAAGAAGTTCTTAATATATTTAGCAGTTGTTTTTATTTTTAATTTTTACTCCCATTAATGTAACCTTCAGTATCTGATGTTTCTTACTTGTACAAAAGTATTGTGTCTGAGTGTTATGAAAACATAAAAAAAAATAAGATAAAAGCTAGTGAAAATCAAACATTTGCTATGATAGTAGTCCCCAAAATTCTGGAACTAATCATTCAAAGATTTTCTTTCAAAGCTTTGGCAAATAATAAGATCAATAGAAAAATCTAATATACTTTTCTCTCCAACTTTGTTCTTCAAAGCCGTATGTGCAGAAGTAGACCATCTGTTACCATAAAATGTTTATAATTTTTTAGAGTCATCTTTGATACTTTCATTAAACTGAAAAAATAACAGTTTCATTTAATTAATTAAGTTAACAAGGTCATTTTTACAGTCAGCAAACAACTATAAATCATTGACTACATCAGTTTCATCTTATGCATGAATGCAGTCTTCATCTACAGATTCCTGCATATATGAAAACACTTTCTGTGTCCAAATGTGCTAATAAATCATTGTGTCACCACTGCAACACTGCATTTTTCCTAACACTAGTGCTGTCACATGAACCTATTTGGCCTATATATTTTGACAGCAAATAGAATGTAAAGGAGAAGATAATCATTAAGCAGCTGCAAATGGGAAAACAAATGCCTGCCACTTTGCTGAATGTATCTTAAAAGTAAAATCACTTTTTACATTACTGTTTAAACAGAAAGGGATTTTGATTTCACTTCCCCTAAGTCCCTGAAAATAAAATATCTGGAATATTCTCATCTCCAGTCATAGCCAGCATTACAGTCACAGTACCTCTATGTGTTATTATTGCTTCATAAAATAATTAATTTTTTTTGCAGAATTTGTAGGAAGTTTAGAAGCTTTGAAAGGTCACTGCAACTTTGTCTTTCTTTAGTGATTGATTCCCTAGCTATCTCAGAGATACTGAAAGACACTTCTAAAATTATTTCTAAGTATCTTCCCAGTGCATGTATATACACACTTGAACAAGTTCAAAGCAACTGTATGCTGGTGCAACTTATTTTTCCTAGTTGAAAGACACAATTAAAGGAAACCAGGAACATTTATTTGAATATTTGTCTAGTCTGAGTATCCACCAGATAAAGCCTTCCATATGGCTAAGAAGATTTAGGTCCCTGTACTCACTGATTACCGGCTAAAGCTTAACACATTCCCAAGACTCCTGACAGTTTCTGAATTGACTCTAGTAGGATGTGCCAGGTTGAAATGGGGCTTCAGGATTTAATGAAGCAAGTCATGGCAGTAGACTATTTGTAATGTGTTACTTCATTTAATTTTAACTGTGTGGATGAAATACCAAGGTTTCTTAGAACTTACCAAGTGCTTGCAAAAATAAACAAAAATGCAAGATGGAGAAAAAAATCACTCCAGGAGCCACGCCACTGAAGCCAAAGGCAAACCATTTTGTAGATACGGATGGTTCAAGGTAGAGAAGCTTTATGTTTGAAAAAGTCATAAAAAGTTTCTGTGTGTGAAAATGAAGATTAACTGGCCATTGATTTCCAGAGACTATGGAAGCTGCCTTTGAGGTTTACAGTAAGATCTTCACTCCAAAAAGAAGCCACAAATAAGAAGGTTTTGATTCGATAGATCTATGCCGACTGAGAGTGTTGAAAAATGCAATTTGAGATCCTACTTTTGGAAGCAGAAGATAATTCCAAGTTGGGTTAATTGGAAGGGAAAGAACCAAGCCAAAGCAAATAAATGCAGATTAGAGTCTCTTTAAGACCACTTGAAGAAAACTATGATCCTTCAGAGAAAATCAATCATTTTAGGTAAAATAAGCCACTAAAATGGCCGAAGAGGAAGGTAAAAGTAAGCATACAAAACTAGCAATAAAGAAGAAAACTCACAAATAAAAGGACAGAAAAATCATCTCATAAATCATAAAGACAAGGTACTTGGAACTTTAGAAAACACTATATATATAAGGTAAGTAAATAGACAAGGAAGAACATCTTGGCAGCAGATTACAAAATGATAAGGGTTTTTGTGTACAAAAAAATTATCCTAAAACAAGGATGAAGTGGTACAACTGGTAAAATAACCAAGTAGATTTACAATAAACATTTTCTTCCAATAA
The DNA here is from genome assembly GCA_013399175.1 of Odontophorus gujanensis. Lineage (NCBI taxonomy): Eukaryota > Metazoa > Chordata > Aves > Galliformes > Odontophoridae > Odontophorus > Odontophorus gujanensis. The sequence continues at coordinate 263,521 of VXAB01012079.1, forward strand.
GTGTTCTGGTTCGAGAACACAATATAATATTTCTGAACCACAGCATGATTTCAAAATAAACTGCTTTCCATTTGAACAGGATGCAATATTGAGCAGCCTAACATAAGTGTCTTTACATCAGTGTATCTGCTCAGTCTGTTTCCCAGAATTTCAAAAATACAGTGAGATTCTGTTATCTTTTATGCTGAATTTCCATAAGGACTAGGACAATGCAGTAAGTTCTGAAATCTATTGTTTGGCTGCTGCTTTCCAGCAGTTCAGGGAGGCAATTGGGAAGAGCTAGGTATTCAAAAGCCTGTCAGAATACCCAAGAGCAATCATACAATTGCTAGTACAGAACAGTATTAATAATAAAACTACTATTCTTCATCATCTAGGAAATAGATGTCTTAAACGTTTTCTTCTATGAGAGCACTGGTTTAATGATGGTGTTTTCAGTAACAGCATCTAATTCATAAGATACTCAAAGTTTTATTGGAAGCTTCTGTGGGCCTGAAAATCAGTATAAGAATGTAAGGTTAAAAGAACTGCTGAAGTCATCTCTAGGCTTTTCTGCAGATATGGATTATTAAAAATGAGGCTCAGCTGACAGCAAATGATCATTGTAGACATTAACTAGATTAAAACTCAACGGAATGACAGGTTTCAAAATGCTACTATAAATGTGAATCTTCTTAGAGAGAATATTTTACTTCACAAGGCTGAGTTTCTGAACGCTTTGGAAAAAAGTGGAAAATTATTGTTAACACTGTTTGTAGATACCACAAGGACTGTAAAGGGTTAAATGTGCTTGATAGATAATCAGTTGAACATTTGCTCATATTTCAAGAGAAATTATGAAATTCTCTATTGTATCACTGTAAGAAAATTTTCTACTGTGTTAGAAAGATCAAGTTCCTTTAGGCCTTAGTAGCAGCACAAATTGCCTAGAGATGTAATTTGTTCTGGTGTACACAGTTCCCAAACTGTTTGGAGAAACTGAACAGAGATGGAGAGACTGACTTAAATATTATAAAATTGTCCTAACCCTAATTCTCTCCAAAAAATCAAATCTCTCTAACTAGAAAAAATGGAGACTAAGGGATATATTAATATCAGCAAAAATCCCAGTTAATTGATAAAGGAATGTTAAAAATCAGTCGTACATATTTCATATAAAAATAGGATAAATATTGCTAAAAAGGACAATAATCAGCCCAAGCATCACTCAACCAAGAATGCAGGAAGTTCCTTTAATAACATGTATCAGTTCAATCCAAACAGGACATTTAAAAAATTCTTTGTTCTCTCTCAAGCAAATTAACATGGGGGAAGACTACAGCAGATGAGAGAGGGCACTAGATGATCCCAGTTTTAATTTGATAATTTAAAAATAGCTTGCAATGAAAAGTACATGTACTGTACAAGAAATTGTATTGTGCCCTCAGCAGTTAAGCACTATTCCAAAACACTGTTATGAAGAGATAACGGAAGAGGAATTTCAGCATTTATTTTCCAGGAGAGGAAAACCTGATCTGAATTAGCTGTGCAGCATCACTAGGTTATTCACTTCTGAGGATCAGTTCTTTATTGTTAGAGTTAAAAGAATGTTTTGCACAACTTCTAGAATTCTGGCAGACCAAGCACAGTTTAGGTATGATAGTGCACAAAGGAAGCTCTTCTACTACTTGATGGTGGAAATTCCCCAGACCTAGAACACAACAAAGTCACTAGATACTTTCTCAAAATGGTAGTGATATCTTTTCGTAGTCTACCCAAGCAGCCAAATTATTTTCAACCTCACTGGAATAAAAAGAATGTGAGAGGAAAAGCTTATGCTAACAATGTATCCCTGCAGTAGCTTTATTCTCCTGTCCATACAGCATGTGACCTCTTCAGGATTTCTTTGACCTCTTACAACTACTACAGTATTCACAGGCCCCAGCTACTGGGGGGTTTATCGGTGAAATAAAAATTAATGACCATTTTGGTAATGTTCTCTAATGTGTCAAAACAGAAGGAAGTTTTAGATTCTTACACTCACCAAGCAGTAGCATTCTTGAAATTGGCTTGATATTATTCAATCATGGACTACAAAGAAATGAATACTGGGGTAAAATTTACAGTTGGGTTAACAGAATGACTTCTGTGAAAAGATATGCCATTTCTGCGAGAAATGTGTTTGGCCTTTGTTCTGGAAAGGCAATTTATTTTCTTTCCTAGGAAGGATGCAGATAAATTTGCCGGATATATTACTGAATAATTGAAGATGACCAACAGTGTCTTTTTCCTTAAACTAAGTCCAGCAAGATCAAGAGTGTGCATATACAAATCTCTGCACAGCTAAGCAGAAAGTACAAATTAAACTAATTGATGATCTATAGTAGCCCAATCTTCAAATTTAATCTTTCTTCTTGATTCCTTTCCATAGGAAAATATTTTTTTCACCATCTTCACAACCTGTCACAAAAGCTTTCCTAAGTAAGCTGTCATAACTTCAACATTTTCAGCGGGAAAAAGACACTGCAGGTGTATGACTATTAAAGTTAGCATAGAATGAATTCTTACAATTTTGCTAGGGCTTAAGATACTGGAACAATATTCTAGAATCAATGAAAAAACTGTATCAGCTCAAGATTTATGGTCTCAACATTTCTTTTTATTCTTAAAATAAAAACTCCTTGGGTTTTTGTGAAGTTTGTGTTGGGGAAAAAAAAAAACAACAGGAAGTGCACCTATTCACAGCAGCATTATGAAAAGTTAATGTCCCAGTAGTTCATTTTCCTGTTCAATGTCAGAGCACTGTTTATCCTTTAGATAATTATGCAAATCAGTGTATGATCAGATATTGGTTATTATAGCAGAACTTAATATAAGAACACATTTAAAAAATTGTTTTCTCATTAAGGTCAAAGAGAGAACTTACAATTCTATACAACTTTAGAAAATGTCCAAACACTTACTTAAAAAATTACTTCTGGGGATAAATAACTTTCTACACTTTCTATTAAAATAAACCAAGAAAATGCATGGTTAAGAAGATTTTTGATGCCTTCTGGAACCATTCTTTACCTTCAAATCCTTGTGTTTTATGTAGTTATGGCCTCAGACTGGCAAAAAGAAAGTTTTCACAACTGGACCTTCAAAGATAGCATATTATAGTAGATATTTGATGTAATGAATTATTAAAATAAGGGCTTTATTTGAAGGATTTTTCCATAACGTATTGTGTGTCAATAAAGCCTATGTAGATCTGTACACATAAATTAGCATGTCTCTGAACAAGCAACTTATAGAAAAAAAACAAAAACAAACAAACAAACAAAAACAGGCCCAGTTCAGCAAAGTACTAAATAATATGCTTAACTTCTGAAAAAACTGAGGATAATGACACTATCAGGAAGCTTAATAAATTTTTACAGGCTTTGATGGATAAGGACTAAAGGCATTTTCAACTTCTTTTTTTCTCACAGTTCATTTTTTTTCCTACTCATTTTAAGCAGTTGCAATGTATTTATTTTCTTTTTAAGGCAGCCTTCTCACTATTTTATTAGAAAATTATAATACCAATTATTTTTCATTTTCATGAGGGCTAAATATAGTGACACCAAGCTTCCTAAGTAGCTGCTGGTAAAGCTGTTGTTTGGAAACATTAGATTAAAGACACCAAGGGAAGAAAATTACAGTTTTGTCATGTTACAGGCTGGAACTTGCCTGAGCTTCAAGCCAGCGTGATGCATCAGATCCACTTCATTGTAGCAGTACCGTTCCATTTCAGCAGCTGGACTGGACCCACTGTGGCTCAACCAAAGCAGGTAATTACAGTATGATGCTGGATCCATTGACAAACAGAAGCATTGCAATTAGATAGAATTTCAGTGTCAATTTGCTAGGGCTGGAAATGAGAAAATATGAAAGTAACCCCAAGTGGTGTCTGCAGAAATGACTAAACTCAGCTGCTTTTGTAGTATTGCCTTTGTAGGTTTTGTAGCTGCTATTTTTGCATTAAATAATAATAATATTATTATAATATAATATTAATAATATTATTATCCTTATATAATAATAATAATAATTATTATTATTATTATCCTTAAAGCAAAACCAAACAGCAGAAGGCAGAGATTTTCTGCTCATGAATTGCCACAACAGATGAGTATGCTGTGCATTGCTTGAAATTTAGCTTCAATCACAACTGAAATATATTTAATGATATTAAACCAAGCACTGGAGTGTGTACTTAAGCAGAAACGAACAGAGTAAAATCTTCGGCTCTGCCTGGGAGAATATTGAAGAAGAGTGCCATCAAACTAACAGATCAAGTTTGAAGAGCATAGTTGTTAAAAATCTTTTTAAAAAAATCATGCACCTTTCACTTACCAATGACAAGATCAGATAAAGAAACTGCAAATTCTCACCTTCATATGTTTCTGTTCTTTTTGCTCTTCTCCTGCGCAGACTCTGGTACAGATAGATAAAGGTTTCTGCCATGTTACAGGACACGTGGTACACAGAATCTTGCCTTCCATCATTATTATTACACAGAACGCTCAAACATTTTGAATCACAGAATGACCAAGGTTGGAAGGGGCCTCAGGAGGTCATTAGCTCAACTGCCAAAACAGAGGTGTGTGAGAACTGGATTGGAAGAGTGACTGATTTCATAGCTCATCCCTCCACCCTAGTACCTTATGTTTTAGCATCCACTAGGAAGAATTTTTTCTTTTTTTTTGGTTGTTTGTAGCCATTTGAAACCTAGGGAGACATATCCAAAGGAAATTAATCTTGTTTTTTAAATGAAAAATGAATACATTGGTACATTTTGTGGTAGATTATTTGTTTTTGTTGCCCTAGAGATATGAGTTTTGGTTGTGGTTTCTTTTTTTTTTTTTTTCATCTTTTTAAGGATTAAATGTTATTAGCTAATTTCTCATACAGTACTTTGCAAACACTATTTTGGGTTTGTTTGTTTATTTGTTTTAAGAATTAGAACAGACACTGATTTTTGCCAGTCTATGTTGCTATGTAGGATTTCAGGTGAAAAACTTTGCTGTTTTGCTGAGGTTCAGTATGTATTTCCAGATCTCTCTATGCAGGAGCCCCGCTCTGAAAGCTGGTATCAACCTCAAACTTGCTGGCCCTCCATCTTGTTGCCCACGTTACTCAAGACACAGGGCAGGACTGGCTCACTAAGCCCACGACTGTGCTGGGCAGGGCTGTGGAGCTGAACCCAGCCCAGTTGCAGCCTCACTGGGAAAGGGCTAACGACTCCAGGGATGACGTGGTGTCCTGGGTATTACATAGGTATGACAGACAGAGACAAGCAGGTCTGAAGATGTCCCTGTGGCCCTGACAAGAATTGGTTATTTTAATTTATAAATGTAAATGAAATGTGTTATCCAAGAATACATCAGTAAGGTAGACTAAAACATGCAACAAAATTTGTGTTTACAGTGGATGAACTGAAATCCCGGGAGTCTCACCTTCCTTTAATATTTGCAATGCTGCCATATGTATTTTATCACCCCTTTATCTCTGGATCACCCTTATGCACCCTCACCTTGCCCAGGGCCTACAGAATTCTAACTGCCAGGCAAAGGAGAAATGTCAAAGCACAGGAGCATTATCCATAACATGAAATTGTAGTTTGTAAAATATTTAGAAACGGGTTAAGAAATTGAATCATTTTTATTGCTGCTGTAGGTCTTTTTTCTTGTCTACTTAAAGGGAGAATGTGTTTGTATTTGTTATTTCGTCCCATTGCAATTATCTGCTCTCAAGAGTGCTTCAATTACATCTCTCCTTATGACACAAGTTCACTTTACCTGATCCTCAAATTATCTGAAGTGTTACTTTTTTTGTACTTTAGAATAAAGAGAAACTTAGTTTAATGTCAGTTTGACAGCTTTTCCTCCAAGTGACAAACTGGAATTGATCAAATGCACATTACAGCTTTTAACTCTGAATCATGGGGTATCCTGTAGGGAATTGAATTAGCTATGATGTTTGAAAAATACTGCATTCATAACCTGATCATTCAAACTAAACTTCCAGTTATCTCCTTTCATCTGCTTGTCTGGCTTCACTAATTCTAACAGAGGTGTCCAGAGCATCTATACCAACATCAGATCAAAATTCCTTTAAGTTCTTTTGCACAGATCTGTTGTGTAGTTAGAAACCAGGCGCTACAGACCCTTGGTAACAAATGGCAGGACACAAAGATACAGCACAAACCTGCACCAGGGGATGTTCAGACCGAGTATAGGAAAACATTTCTTTACAATGAGGATGGTTGAACACTGGAACAGACTTCCTAGAGAGGTAATTGATGCCCTGTGCCTGTCAGTGTTTGAGAGGCATTTGGAAAATGCCCTCCATAACATGATGTAATTTCTGGTTAGCTTTGAGTCAGTCAGACGATTTGATTAGATAATCTCTGAAAGTCTCTCCTAACAGAAATAAACATACTTCTCTCCTCGATTCTCCTCTCCTCTCTTAATATGGAACTATTTTTTGGGGGGGTGGGGGTGGGTGTGGAGTGGAGGTTGCGAGGATGGTAAGGACTGGTGCTTAGGGATTGGGTGGGAAGAAGCATGCCACTTACCTAGAAATCCACAGAGATTTCTTTTAAGAGTTCAAATGTCCTTTGAGACCTATACAGACTCCCCTGACAACAGTTTGACTTATTATCAGTAATTTTGATATATTCTTTATTTTTTCCGCAATGGACTAAAAATATTTTTGATATTTTGGAGTTCATTTTTTTTCCACAGTAGGGACATGAAAATAAGTTTTATGACAAGTTGTGAATAAATAAGCTAAGTTTCTTTCTTGACAAATCAGAGTCATTTTCTGCATTTTGTCAAATACTCTCTGATGTAGGATGTGACACTGGATCAACAGATCTGACAGCTGCACTTTACTGGTGTTTAAATGAATGATTATTTCCCTTTCACTGCAGTAGTGCTAACATCTATTTGGCAGTTATAAACTTCTAGAGCATTTGATGTGAGGCACCTTTGAAGATGACACTTATCAACTGTCAGTGTTCTCCAGAGCAAAGTTCCCCCGCTACCTCACCTTCTTCTACTGTTCCCTCTGAAATACTGGATTGTCACATTAAGATAATTCTTACACTTAATGCAATGTCATCTTAAAGAAACCTTCCTGTAGCTGGAAACACTATGCAATATAAGTGGTGCGTAAATGTCCCAGTTTACAAGTAAATCAAGTTTGCATTTTTTTGGTATCCAGGCACTGAGAAAACACCAGTGGATAATATCAAAAGATCTAGAAAAAATCAGAACAATTATTCAATTATTTACAAGCACTTGCTCACACTAAATGAGGGTGTGCTTGCTCACATTTTAAAGAACTGGCTTTGAGACAGTAAGAGCTGTTGCCCTTTAATTCAGAATAGGGTCTCAGAGCTGAGGGGGTCACAAAAAATGTTCAAACACATCCTGAGATTTCTTCAGTGCTTATGTTTGTGTTGATAACTGCTTCTCCAGATTACTCAGTTACCTAATATTTTGTTACTTACTACAGCCTGAGCTGATTGTAGTTTTAAGGGAAATACCACATTCAATCTAACTTGCAGTGACATTCTTTCTTCTTGATAAAAAAAAAAAAAAAAAGAATGTTTAAAAATGTAAAAAAAAACCTGTGAGTTAATTAGCAGTGAAGTAAAAGGAACAATTATGGAGATCTCAGTATAAAAGCTGCTGTATGATTTTGAGAATGTGTGGAACATTCTGCTCTGGGGCACAGGGGAATGTGGAATTAAATACATTAAAAAAGGAGTAAAAAACCCCACTATTTAGGTTACCAAGAATTAATTATTTAAGCAGCTCACTCCTATCTCACTTCACCAGCACTTAAGTGCAGTTTGAAAAATCATCTGTAGGAGACTATCGGCATGGATCAGTTTAGAAAGTTTCTTTTTCTTTTCAGATTTGCAATATCAGCACCATTTCCACAAGGAAAGAATGAATTTTTCTTCCTGTCAGAAATACCCATGCAATTCCTGGTCACAGGAATGTATGCATTCAGGCAGGGTACAGCATCCACTGGTCTTCAATAGTTCTCATTCTCAATCTGGGACTTCACAGAATCATGGAACAGATGAGAGCTTCATTCAAGACATCGAGACCAGTTTCCCTAGACAAAGTAAGACTATTCTCCACCTTTAGGTCAGGTCACTCCTTCTTTTTTCTAACCAAACACTGAAAACTTCGGAAGAATTCACCACTCTCATTGGCAAACTGATTCACCTGTACCATCTATCCTCTTGGAGAAAGATATTTCTAATGTCAAAATGGAATCTCCCTGGAACTGAAAGTCATATTCAGTACTTCAGTTTGCTGCCTAAAAGGTACATCATTTAGTTAACAGTGAATGAATCAGTGATACAGGGAATAGGTTAAACAGCACTGGAAAGGCTTGAGAATTTATATTTTGCAAGAAGGATCAGAAAAGTGAAAATAAGCCATTGGACAAAACCAAATTGTAGGAGAAGTGAGAGAAAAATAACAAAAAATAATATAATGTAATGTATTGATGGGAAGAACAAAGACAGAAAATCAAATGAATGGAAAGTAAATAAAAGTGATTTATTAAACTTCCAAAACAAAAAGTACAAAAATGAGAGAACAGAAAATAGAAAACAGAATGGATCAAGTTGATTATCAACTTAACTATCTAGTCTGTGGTGTGAGAAACTGAAAGTATATGAGAATAAAAGAGGAATATCAGGCATATCACTAAGTATAAAATCATGTAAGAATGAAAAGATTTTCTAGAAGAAAGGTCTACTTAATTTTCTCTAGTCTACAAGTGATGAAACAAACTTGTAAAATTCAGTGGAAGATCAGGAGATCTGCAGTTTTATACACTTTTTTTTTAGGAAAATTAAAGAATTTTCTGATCCTCAATTTTCTTGAGAGTAGGACAGTAGGATTTATTCTTCTTTGAAGAATTCTGTTTTACAAATACAAAAAACTGTATGAATGGATGCTAAATATTTGTTGACACCCAAACCCTAAGAAGCTTGACATTGGCAGCAGGCAAAAGAACAGGAGGTAGAAAGAGAGAGAGAGAGAGAGAGAGAGAGAGAGAGAGAAATCTGTTTCTTACAACATGCCATCTACAACCTATGCAGATGAGTAATGATGCCTGTACGTGAACTCAGTGGAAGTGTATGCAGGAAAAAGGCTTGCTTTCCTTTAGAATTAGTGCTGTAAGTGTCCTATTTGAAGATCTATCTCCTGCCAAAATTTATTCTTTCTCCTGTGTATTTTATTTTTTATTGTCTAGGGTATACATTTTATCTCGTGAATCTACAGATTTTCTTGTGAGGTTTTAGCATAGCAGGACCTTATTTGAAACTGGAGTCTCCTGAGATTGTTCAAACATGAATGAAGGATAAAAATGAATGCACCCTGCCCTAATGGTACTACTCTTTTATTAATACTTGGTGTCATGGTTTATGATTTTTGTTATTGGTATTCCACATCATAACATCATGTGAGCCACTGGGAGTTAAAGAGTTAATGCTCCAAGTCTGTGTACTGCCATATTTCTGGGTACCTGGCTCTCAGAAGAGAACTACATACCCCAGAGATCTGTGTTCCCATTTTCCACTCAGAGGGAAAGATAAAACTGCACGCAAGTCCCAAGATTTCCATTTTTTTGTTGTTTATCTCAGCAGTGGGAGCTTCCTAGCTGTCTCACCTTCAGCTTTAGAGTAAGGCCTTCAGTTTTGGACACTGTCTCTCTCATTTTATTTCATTTATTAGCTTGAATTCCAATTATACTGCATTATTTTGCATTCCAATATCTTATTTAGTAAGTTAGTTTCCTCCTCAGATTGTTGCTGTCATTTTGTTTTTAGTTCCATCTCCATACCCTCTCCCTTTTCACCCTTTCCCTTTCCTGGGGCACGGGTCTGTGGGTGCCCCTCACCATCAGTCACAGAATTGGGCCAAATCATCCTATAAGCCACTGACACATGGTAAGTCAGAAATTAGGTATTAGAAACAATAGGCTGAGCCTGATTTTAAGTCAGATGGGACTGGAGAAGACTACATAAGTTACTCAAACTATTTTAATATAAAGTATTTGCAGGTTCCTGTGATACTTTACCTCACAGTGGAATTCTTCATATGGGCTTGTTTTTTAAGGACAAAAATGCAAATTAAGGTAAATCTTGCTCTGATTCCTGCCGAATATGGAGATAACACATTTTAAATATGTTTAAATACGCTGTAACTCCTAATGTAAAAATTTAATCCAATTAAATATATGCTTCACTAGATCCTTAAAGTCTCCCAGTATGAATAATAAAACCTTGTTTAGAAGACTTCTTATTTTAAAATGCTAATAAGTCCATTCTCAGATATGAAAGAACTTGATTCTATTCTTAAAGCTTCTGGTGGCATCTACAATAATTCAGTTTTCCTTCATCTCTCACTACACATTTCTTCATCTGCATTTGAATAAAAGCCTGGTTAAATTTCTTCGATGAAAACAGATGAAAAGAATTTGCTTATTATATCCAGGGAGATAGGATTTGCTTTAGAGTGCTAGCACTTCTGGATTTTTCTCATAGGACATAAATTCCCCTGTATTAATATGCCCTATCTTGTTCTGGTTCAGGACCATTCAATGCAAGGTGAGTCAATGTCCTACCTAATTTATCAACCAAAAAGAAACAGAACAACATGAACAATGGGAGAACTTCATGTTATAGTTTTTCAAAGAACACTACGATTAATGAAGCTAGTGCTTAAACTTGCATTAAGAGCACTACTGTTGCTCTTTAGACAGATATTACTTTCTACAGAAATCTATTTCATCAACAAGTATTATATACATTATATAATTATAGCATATAATGAAAGAATAAGTGACAATTTCACTGTAGGCTCTAGTTTATACATTCCAAGATGCATGTACACTCATTCAGTTTATTATTTTCTCTCTCAAGTTACCTATTTAGCCACAAAATCGTTGACACAGCAATCAAACTAATATGGCATCTACTAATCACACAGAATCACAGGATCATTAAGGTTGGAAAAGACTACTAAGATCATTGAATTAAATCACCAGTCCATCACCATTGTTTCCACTAAACCACATTCCTCATTGCCACATCTCCATATTTCTTGAACACATCCAGAGATGGTGATCCCCTTCTCTGTGCAACCTGTTACAATGACTAACCACTTTTTCTCAGAAATTTTTTTTCCTACTATCTAATCTGAACCTCCCCTGGAGCAACTTGAAGTCATTACCGCTTGTCCCATTGATGTTACCAGGGAGAAGAGGCCAACCCCCCACCTAATGTTTATTTTCTTACTGTGTTAGTCTTTCTCTCCAACTTTCTCCTTCTATACACCTTCACAAGCATAAAGTTATATCCTGGTTAATACACAGAATATCAACTAGGATAGGAGACAAGACATAAATACCACTTGTCACAAGCTATGCTCTTCTGTAAGTTCAGCTTCAGTTATGCCTTAAGCAAAAGCATTGTGCTTGCTGCAATGAAACATCAAAACCATCTCAACAAAATAACGTATCAACAAATAAGGACAACTTCGCAAATAAACAACTAAAAATCAAAATATGGTTAACTTTTTTGAAATGTTCTCTCCCCCAAAACACTGAAATATAAGAAGCCAGTGAAATTTTCATGAGAGAGAGTTTGGAAGATTTGTAGAGGTAAGACCTCTAATACAGTTCTGTGAATCAAAATACACTGTAACTTAACATGAATAATAAATAACCTAGCTTGCTTTTATCAGATCAAGAAAAAGTTAGAGTATATTTTGGGAGTATAAGGACTTCTTTAAAGATCAGCAAAAAAAAAACCAAAAAAATCTGTGGTGTCAGTTAAAATAACTACTGTAGCCTTTCACTGCTTAATGAAATATTACAGATGGTGTTCCGTAATGAAAAAGGTTCAAGACTATCTTCACTGAACCCCAGCATACTCAAATAAGTCCTACCCTATGAAACTGAGGATTTACATTAACAGAAAAATAAATGCGCTGAACAGTCGAACTCTCTTTGTAGAAGGGAATGCAGAGAAAGTATTACAAAACCAAAATAAGATTAATCACATTTAATTGCTGTAAAAGAAAAGAAAACAAAAAACCTACAATAAAACTAAAAATTTACTTTGTATTTACCATTCAATATATAGAATTGATTGATATTTCTCTCCTAGAGGATAAGAACATAAAAAAATTTGTTTGAAATAGGAGAAAAAGGAGTGGGAAGGGGAACGGGAAGGTCAAAGGAAAGAAAAAGAATGCAGGGAAAGGGAAGACAAGATGATTTCATTCATCATGTGACAAGTAAACATGCAAATCCATTTTCCTCTTCAGCCCGCAGCAGATTTTTTTTTTTTACTTTTAGAAATATTTTTAGAAGCTAGTAAAGCAAAACTGAAAAGCCTAGCACACCTGCCTTGCTGTAGGCATCTTTTTCAATGTAGCTTAGAGTGAAGCTGGTGCACACTAAGCTATAAAAAAGTCATGCTCATTTTGGAGAAGGAATATCTACAGAAGACATTCTGGTGGTACAATTTCTCTTGTAAATGTCTCCAATTACAAACTCCCTTAGAATTCTCACAGTAAGAATTATTTATTTTTTATTTAAGCACTGAAGAGCAAGATTCAGATAAATAATTAGACTCTTTATATGATCCATAGTTTTAGCATGCTCCAGAAGCCTGAGCAAGACTCACAAAAGCCTGGAAACTGTGCTAATTACATTTGGAGTACATTCTAGGGTGTTTTAGTTTTCCAGAAAACATATTTTACTTAAGAATGTACTAATGGTCATCTCTCAACCTCAGGCTGATCCTTGTACTCTATGTACAGAGCTTTAAATTATTCATAGATTTTTTCTTTCTTTAAGAAAAAAAAGACAATGTCATTGATATGCATTAAAAAAAAAGCTCTATTTGAACTTTGGCTGTCTATACAAAATAAATAAATAAATAGATAAATAGGCTTGATGTCTCCCAGTATCTTTCATTTGTCAGTTAGACCATTATAAGAAATTCCACCTTTCTCCTTCCTTCTCTTTTAAGGCTACACCACAGCAGACTTCTGCAGAAATTTTCCAGGCATTTATTCTGGAAAAGCTTCCAAAAACTTGAAAATTAACCTAAATATTACCTAAGCAACTATCAATAAAATAGTCCCCAGTATATTCGTTTCTATGATTGTATTTTTTTTTTCATACTGATTAGTCAAAATTATTCATGAAAGGACTTCTGTGCATTGTTCTTGATAATATTTTGTTGCACCTGTTAGTTTGGAATTAATTACAAGACCTTGTTTAAATTTTCTAACTGCTGAGCTAAATTCTGAGAATCATGTTTGCAAAGCAAATAACTCTATTTGTGAATTAAAATATATTGTTACAATCTCCAATATTGGCTTAAAGTTTAATTTTACTACAATGTTTGCAGAAAATAAAAGCAGAAAAAGCAGTCTATACAAATAAAAGCATAGCTCTAAGAACCATTATTTTTTATTTTAGTCCCATAGAAATATCTGGTTACTCTCTTGAAGATGGGATCTAAATTGAGGGTAAATGAAGTTATTGCTTCAAGGCAGAAATGTAATTATGGATCATTATGAGCCAAGGAAGTCTTCTCTACCCCAGTCATGAAAGGATGTTTTCAAGAATTACAAAGAGCGATTAAAGCATGCAGTTCTTGATGTTTTGAGAAATAACTGGCAAGAGACAAAAACTTTCCTTCAATTTCCACTAAATAAATAAATAAAAGAAAATTGATCACATATTGAAAGATGTTGTGTATACGGGATTGAATAAGATTCTCTAAGTGCTCAGATGAAAGTTTTGGAATTTGATTCAGATGTTATCAAAGAACTTCAGTTTGAAATTTTCCTGAACAATGCAAGTTTTACCTGGGAATACAATTTGATAGACGCAGTATGAAAAAATGCATTAAAACACGTTTTCACCTTCACTCAAAAACATAAGATGATTAAAAAATTAGAAAGACACAGAATAACTCAGTTGGAGTGGCTCTCAAAAGATTAAATATTCCAGCTTCCAACCCAGAAAAGGGTTAAGATCAGTGCCAGACAAGGGACATTGTCCAAGTAAGTTTGCAATATTGCCAGTTGTGGAAGACTGCAAAAACTGCCTGGACAACCTGCTCCAATATGAATTTCTTCATGGTAGATACTTTTTCCTAGTAGCTAAGAAAAATTTTCTATGTTGCAACAGGTGTGAGTTGTGCACAGCACAATAATAGATGTGAGACTGTACTGATTAAAAAAATGACTTTCATATTTATGTTGCTCTCTGCTCAGCACAATTCTCCACAGGTGGATTGAAGCAGTTATTTTTCCTAACCATGCTGCTAATACTCTACACTCATGATCATGCCAAATATACAATATTGTTCACAACTACCCATGTAATAGATATATGGTTTATGTAACACCCATTATGAGAGACAAGTCATGACTAGAAAATTCAGCACAGATGCTCCCTATGCACATCTTCCATTGTTAGGAGAGTCTGTTGTAAACTGAAGTTAGGTTATGATTTTACAAATCGGTGTTGTTGAATTTTCTTTCTCAAATACAAGTACTTCAAGATAACTTGGCAAGATGAAGGATACCTGGGTTTAAACCTATCTTTGGATTTACCATACCACTCAAGTTTTGCACATCACATTTAAAACAATATTGTTCAGCTGTCTGGAAAAAATTTAAAAGGAAATTCAAAAGATTAATTAAAAATATGGCAGCTAATCTTTAAAAATGTCTGCCTACTCGTGTATAGTAGTATATGGTGAGAACTACAGCATAATCAATTCTGATATACTGAGGTTAAAAGAACTGTGATATATGGTTCTTTCATTGAAATGGAATAGAGTGGCACAGTTTTCCCAGCAGACAAAATTAAATGATGATGGGTGGTCTGTCAAGAAATGGCATTACATTAGGAGAACGAGAAATGATTGCAAACACAAAAATCTAATAACCAAAGAAATAAATTATCAGCTAGTGGAACAAGCTTGGCTCCCTGCCAAGCTTCATATTACTTCAAACAAATTATCTTATGAAGGAGGTAAAATTTACAGATACATTTGAACACCAGGAGTTGAGGGTTTTTTTCTTTTCTACCCTTAAAAATACTGACTTTTCTTTCCCCCCCTCCCTCCCCGAAGAGGCTTCAGTAACATCAAGAGAAAACCTGTTATAATAAAGTACTCTTCTGGCATGAGAAATGCCAAAATCTGACTATTGCTATACTGGAAGGAATAACAAGATATTCATTGTATGCTTGCAATACTAGTAAGATATTCACCTGCGAATAGCCTGAAGAATGATTCCAGAAGCACCATTAACAGGAACTACAGAACATCCATGATGTAAATGCATTTTACTTAATTTAGTTCAGGTAATAATCTGAAGGAGGTGATCATTGTGTGAATCAGTTTAATTAAATATGCATGACAATCTTTTTTTTGTTTAACACTAAGGAAGAAGCAGCAAGGTGCTCCCTTTCAGGCCCTCAACAGCCCTGTTCCTTCACCCATCCTTCCTTCTTAAGTCAAATGGTTTGATTAACTGGTTATTTCTCATGTTCTGCATACATCATTTCTTCCTATATATATCACCAGACATCCACTAGACTAGTGTGCAAGATAAGGAAATAATTCAGAATAGGTGGAATAGATACTAAAGTTTTCACATCCATCCACATACAGTGATGCTTCTGAGTGGATCAGAAGTAACTTTATTAACATCTCAGAATGCTGCTACCAATCACAGTGGATATTTTTAGAGAGATTCGAAAAGTTGAGTGAAGACAATTTGAATCTCGTTACAGAAAAAAAATGAAAAGTAGTTCGATGATGTGTGATAAGAAGCTCATAGAAGAAGCAAAGATATTTCTGATCGTGTATACCAGAACAATAGTAGTTAGAAGTTATGATTCATGTTTCAAATTCTATGTTAAATAGGTATGGTGTCTGATCAAGATTTAAAGCATAAACTTGTAGAACAAAAGACATTATTTCAAACACTGATGATGTTTTATGGAAATTTTAGTAGAAAAATATGAAATTAACTAGTAGGAGAAGCATAAGGTAAGTCAAGACTTAGTTGCAATAGCATGGTCAGGCAAAGTTGCAAGGCTGATTTGACCTTCACTGTGTTGTACCCGACTTCTGAAGTTTTCATTCTTTACAGTGGTCCACAGACATGTATGTTTACACAAAAACAAAATACAAAGTTTAACTTCTTCCCAGGAAGGGAAATGCCATGGCTCCATACAGATGCAATACTGATCAGTTAACAAGGTTAGAAAACAACAGAACAATTATTAGCAGAATTTCAAGCTTAAGTAACTTTATAAGTTATCTACCCATCACTGCTCCTCACTGATCTTTGATGGTATTTACAAGCTTTGCGTCCTTTTTCTATAAACCCTATGTCTCACTACATGCCAACAGCTGAGCATAAAATCATACATAAGAGATAATAGAACAACTTTCTTTGTGTCTGGAATTGAGAGATTTATTTTCAGACTAGGTTTAATGATCCAAACAGCTTGGCTTTCTATCCATTCTGATCTACTTATAGCAACATTTTCCATAAGCCAATAAGCTACAATCTAAAATCAAGGCAATTTCCTCTTCATATTATTATTTTTGCAGGCCAAATTTAGATTTTTGCTTTGAGTTTTAATGGCAATCTGTCACAGAGTAAGAGAACACACCCATTTTAAGTAAATCAGTGGTAAATATGTCATCAGTCCATTTTTTTCTTGAAAATAATAAAACTAGATTATATCTTAAATGGCCAGCTGTTATTTCTGAGAAATGTATGGCACAGTATCATTGCAGACTACCCTGTATTTCCATTCAGATCTGGTAACACCTCATATTTTGAAATATTTAAGTTACATGTTCTGAAATACTTACTGAGTGAGAAAAATAGTCTTATCTTAACAGATATGCTTCTCCTTCAGTTGCTCCAACTATGAGAACACTGAAGTATGAATTAATAAATGGTTCCAATCTTCTCACAATTCTGCCTTATCTAGTTTACGAAGATTCAAGAGCAAATAAACATTGCTAGCATTCATTTAGAAAGTAGAATTCATTTTGTAATTCCTATATGGAAACTGAAGTTTACTCACTTAGATATGTTCTACAAAGACTGTCAAGAGAATTTTTAATCAAATTTTGCTTCAGATTCTAGATAAGTTGCACCATGGTCAGAATGTTGATAAGGTATTTGTTCATCTCTTCAAAGATCATCAGTTTTAACTTACAGGTATTGAGATACATGACACAGAAATATAGAATCATAGGTTGGATCACCAAGTCCAACCATCAGCCTGACCAACTGGATCCCATTGCTAAATGGTGCACCTTATTGCCATGTTCATACCTCTCTTCAACACATTTAGAGATGACAGCTCCCCCCATCTGCTGGGTAGCCCATTCCAATACTTGATGACCCTTTTCACAAATAGATTGTTCCTGATATTCAATCTGAACCTCTGCTGGTGCAGCTTGAGACTGTTTCCTCATCTCCTGTTACTTGTCACCAGAGGGAAAAAAAAAATATATCCTTCTTGCTACGGCCTCTTTTCAGGAAGCTGTAGAAATAAACAGTTCCCTCCTCAGCCTTCTCTTCTCCAGACCAGGCAACCCCAATTCCCTCAGCTTCTCTTCATAACTCCTGTTGTCTAGTCCCTTCACTAGCTTTGTTGCTCTTCTCTGTGTACATTTATAAGCTCAACATCATGCTTGTAGTTAGGGGCCTAAAACTGAAAACAGTACTGAAAGTGCCTGAGCATATCTGCATCTCCTCTAATCTCTATAGACTTTATTGCTTCCATTTTCAGCCCTTGTGTATTTCTGTGGTGTTTTTCTAGCATGTGATCATATGAAATGCAAACTGTGGAAAACAAAACTTATTTGGTAAAGTACTAGAAGATCTACTGAATCAGATAGGAAATTGTTTGCATCAGGACTCTGATTTTTTCAGTTTTTCCTTTCATTCATTTACTTAGCTGGACATGAGATGGATTTTGTAGTGTGAGAATAATCACAGCCCTGCCATGGGACAATTGCCATATAGTGGTTGATGAAGCCATACATTAGCTGCTCTTTGTTATGGCCAAACAAACTATTTTAATGAACAGTATTTTCAATTCACTGAAATATCAAATCATAATCAACTGAACTAGAACAACAGACAAAAGCTAGTTTCCAAGAAAAAAAAAAAAGAATGAAAAAAAAAAGTGAAATAAGTCTTCCAGTAAAGAATTACAATCTGAAGTTAGTTTAGGAGAGGAAATAAGCATGTATGTTAGCAGAAAGATTCTGATTACTAAACTAGTATAAAGGTTCAAGCTATTATCTTTTCTTAATTAGCATTTAACAACACATTTAAGCATAACGAGCATCCTTCAAAGTAACCTCCAGTAAAATGGAAAATTAGATACAAGCAGAAAAAATAAATGAACCCCACTAGGAAAACCCTCGATTACCCTTTTCACTATGTGTGTGTGCCTCATGTCCAAGATTAGCATGAGAATTCACGCACTCATAATGCTCACATCATATCATCATCATGGAACTTTGTCTTCCAAGCTATAGGTAAGAACAGTGCTGAACATTTCTCACAGAGAATCATAAGATGTTATAATGTGTACTGTTGCAGTGATTCAAACTCTGTATGCTTTTAAGGGACATCATATCTAATATTATCTACCTGAGCTGAACTTTACTTCATGTTATTTTTATTCTGCTTTACAAAACAAGGATGAGGTTTCGAAGCTTGCTATAAAATCGTCAGCCTATAGTGTGATGAAGTATCCCATATGGAAGGAGGCCATCGGTGTCTGATTAAACTCACAGAACTGACTGAATGACTGGCAAAACAGCACTAAGCAAATTCATAAATGCCCCCATTATCACTCTGAAAGGCCAGGAAGGGACGATACATCACAGAAATGATCAAATAATTCAAAGCCAGAAATTCTCTAAGTGTCATTTGACCGTTATTTATTTTTCAAGAATTCATTGTTATTATTATTTGTTAAATAGGTGGTTTCAAGATTAGCACTATAACAGATAACCCCACCCCTCATCTCCCTTTTCTGGAGGACCTTGTTTTCCCTTTCCAAATTCTTTGTGATTGAATGTGTTGACCTAGACTGCAAAGCGCCTGTACCTGCATGCTTCTTCCTGCCTCTTTTCTTGAATATCTTTAACTTGTTACTTAAGTTTTATTTAATAACATAGCTTCCAAGATAATATTTTTTTTTAGTTTCATGGAAATGTGTGTCCAGGCAACTTCGTAACCGTAATTACTGAGTAAATAACTAATATAATTAATTCTCATCTTTTTAGATACTGTAGAATCTGTCTGAAAGAAAAAGATCTTAAAAACTCTTCAGGTAGAAAAAAATATCATGGAACATGATGGATGTATAGTACTGAAAATGAGATAGAGATCAGACTGACCAAATAAAATGAAAGCTAACCAAGAAATTCATGAAAAGAAAGGTCATAGAGTCAGACAAAATAACTAATTCGATTACAAACAGAACGCGTATAGAGAAGTCAAGTGTAAAAAAACATGGTACAACTGTAAATAAATCTTATTTGCTTTCTCACTCTTTAGGAAGCAAAAGAGAACTAAGAAGTGGAAGCAAAAGAGAACTAAGAAGTGGAAGCAAAAGAGAACTAAGAAGTTCCCAGATTTATTCCCCAGTTCATGAACTGACTGTCCCTTACTAGTATGAAGTATGAAAATTCAACAATCTTGCCACAAAAATGCTGCTAGAGTATTCAAGTATCACATGGTTTTTCGCTGCAGATTTCTTACTCTTAAAACTTTTGATCTGTTCATGCTGGACTGGAGAACCCTGTGATACTCTCAAACTCAAAATGAGTCATTGCATCAGTCTATTCTGCATCTCCAGACAAGTATTGTTCCCTAGATGCCCACTGCTGTTTTTGACAGTGGGATCTCTGGGAGTAAAATACAAGGCAAAATGTGTTGCACTGTAGACAAACAAAAGTATAAAGGCTGGATGTACCAATGAGCTTTTAATGTTTGCAGAACTTCTGTCCATGCTGGGAGGAAACCAGTAGAAACAGCACTTTTAAAATATATGAAATAACTAATGTTGGGGACTGCAGACAGACTTCACAAGCTCAAGGCATTCTAAATAGTATTTTTTGCAATACCTTTTAAGATACTCAGGCAGAGACACATTGAAAAGCACCATGGCATCAACTACAGGCAGTCTGTCATTGAGACTCTCAGAAAAGCAGTGACAAGGGAAGCTGATTGCAGATTTCCATTTAGGTAGTTTCACAGAACTGTGCTGGAGATGTCTTGCCCATACTGCATGTGTCTTGCACCTTCTGTTGACATCAAATCTCACATTATTATTTTCAAAGATAAAGCACATGTGTATGTATGAATGTATTAGAAGTCCTGGTACAATCATACCTAACTTGTTAAATCTCTTTAGCTGGTATCAAGAATAATTTGCATTGGAAATTGATTTTTTATTTATTTGTGTAGTTAAGTGAGGGGATAGTTTTAAAACTGTTCTAGGACAGCTGTTTCCATTTTAGCTGTTATAAATTGGTAATCATGCAATCTTTTACACACAAACAGGTGGGGCCATTAAATGCTTCTTTCCCTTGTTCAAATGCCTCCACTGATCTCCATGAATATAGCTGCTACAAGCTGTACAAACCTTTCCTAATGAAACCACAGGGAAACTGCTGGTCCATTTGGGTTTTCAAATTCAATGTTAATATCCTGTCTCAGTTAAACAAGGAAGTATTCAGTTACTGCTAGGCCCAGTTTCTTTCCACAAATTGCCATAGACGCTGAGAATAAAAGCAAACATTGGCATGGGGGGGAAGGGGAAAATTCTAAGAGGAAATAAGATTAGCTGGTGGCTTGAAAAATAAGTTATGAGATTACTTTTTTTTATCTGCATCTGCCTTCCAAAGGCGATGCTGGTAAGAAGGACTTGGATACTTTCAGGGTGGCCTCTGCAGAAGCCAGACCCTATGTTCTAGTTTGTTTTCAGGTTAAGTACTCTTCCTAAATAAGAAAATAAATTAAAAGATATATAATCCAGCAGGGTATGTTGAAGGCAGAGGCCTTA